>JAHIAM010006258.1:0-33448 GCA_021605205.1 Aegilops longissima | reverse complement strand
CTTCAATGATGATAACCGCGGTTGATTGTCTTCGGTATTGCAAGGCGGGTTCTCCTCTCAACTCGTGTTGAATAGTGTCCGCTTTCTTGTGAATATCGCGCTTCGCTTCCACGCCTAATAATGGCCATCTTCCACGGTCGAACGAGTGTGAAAAGTCAGGTATCTTTACATTTACCCCCTTGTTGTGCAAATGAGCCGCCTATAAAGAGACGGGATCCAGATCCGGATCACACCATCCTCCCTTCGCGTGCCTTTGTCGAGCGCCTTTGACAAAAACCCACTTCACCATGGATACCGACGCGCTCCTCCTCCTCGCACTCCCAGCCCTCAGCCCGGAGATTGGGGAGATGCTCACCCCAGACAAATAATTGGTGGTGCTCCAAACCAAGGGATTCTTCCCCGCCTTCATGGTTCCGTGCATTCCGGACTCGCCACTTATAAGGGCAGGAAGCAAAGGAGAGCGCCCACGATCCCTCTAAGGGAGAGCGGTATGCTTCGCCTCTTACCTAATGAGAGGACTCGATTTCAATCCATCCATTTCTCCGGGCTTCTAGAGTTCTACGGCCTCCACTGCACAACCTTACGCCTGCCTCCATCTTGCATATAGCGGGCTTTGTGGCCCTTTGCGAAGCTGTTTCGCGCTGAGGCCCATTTTGCTCGTGGAAGAGATTGTTCTACCTTGTGCCTCGCTCACGAAGGGTCAATATATCAAGTGGGCGGAGCTGAACTATGGCGCATCGCCGGACCGGATACTTATCCGAACCCCAAAGAAGGCGCCCGAGGACTGGCCTCGGAATGGTTTTACATGGAGGACGCCCCGCCGCCAATCCTGTTCGGATCAGCCTTCCGGAGTTTAGCAACGCCTCCAAGAAGTGCCTAAGCTGGCGCTCATGAGCCCCCTGAGGGAAAATGACCGACGTCTTTACTTGATGAGCCGAATAAGATTATCGGCTCATGCCGGATTGACCATGATTGAGTCATGGCAACTGGATTATGAGGGGAGTGCAGCCGCCCAATATAGGGGCCACCCCATGGGATTTCAATGGGAGGACGATGCCACCCGCCATGGCCGCAGAGGGTCGGATCGGTCACCGAAATGGTGAAGACCTTGTCCGCCATGTACAAAGGGAAGAGGAGGATTTTCTCCGCCACCCATCGAACGGGTTTTCTTCAATAATCCTCGGTTGGGTAAGCAAATACCTTAGTGGCTTGTCCGATCCATGTTCCCATGGTTAAATATCTCATTTCATGGTTTCTACGCAGAACTGCGCCGGGCCGTGGAGAAGATACACAACCCGCTTCACAACACGAGGATCCGAACGGTCCTCGATCCGCCTCCGAAGAGGACCCGGATATAAAGGTGGAGCTGATTGACGGGGTGTTCCACCAACTTAGCATCGACAATGCTTTGGTTGCCATTACGGCCGACTACCCCGGATTATTTCCGGCCTCCCAGGTAACCGTAACCGAAGTCGGGATACCATGACCCACCCGCACTTTACTTCTAATCACCATGTATTTGGTGGTGCTTCGCAGGGGGTGCCTTCAAAACGGGAAGCCGAGCCTGCCGTGGCCGTCCAACAAGGGGCAGCTCGGCCCAGCAGGCGGAAAAGAAGTGCGTTACGACTCGAGACGTCGCCGCAATGGTATGATGTGCCATCGTGTTTTAAGGAGAGGTTCCTGGGAGGCACACTGACGCTCATGGTTTTTTCAGGAAAAGAGCGCCACGGACTGAGTTCGAGAAGTTGCTAATCGGACCTCCGCCAACCAGTGCTCAAAAGCCGAGTCCGAAAGGGGTACAAACACGCAGGCGCAGGCCGATGCTCCTCCAACGGAGGATGCCGACAGACTGTCCGCCACCAAGTCGGAGGTGGAGAGCACCATGAATCATAGGCGCCACGACTATTCTATGTGACGATATTTCTCCCAAGAGGCGCTGGACGCCTTTAGTTCGGGAGAAGCGCACTGCGTGCAAGCCAAGATGGCTTAGCCAGAGCTACGGAGCAAAGATGTGAAAGACATACGGGTAAGGAATTTTGACAGCTTATATATACCAAGAGCTCCCGAGACTTAAAATAGTTAGGATAACTGATTTAAGGATCATTTGGAATGTAGGTTCTACCAAAAGAATACCCGCTTGTCCCAGAGCTTGAAGAGTGCAAGGCCCAACTTGAGGCTGCATCTGCCACGACCGGGAAGCCATGAAGACTCCTCCGTAATATATGCCCTTCAAAGTAGAAGTGTTTCAGCGTGCGGCGGTGCATAAATATGACATTAACATTGCAGATAGCACCGGATGGATCCGGACAAGCAACAGCTCATGCGCCAGCTAAAGGCCGGTGAGAGCATGCTTACGAGGGTGCGGCAGAGAAAAATAACCTCCAAGATGCCAACACCCAACTGGTTGAGGAACTAAAGGATGTTCGTGCTCAGCTTGTCCGACCAGAAAGGAGAATCGACGGCTTCAGAGAGGCATATTCAAGAGTGCTTAAACGAACTTTGAAAGAGTTCGCGAGGAAGGCTAATAACATAAACATGTATGTAGGTTTGCTCATAGGTCGCCCCGAGGAGGAGATACCCAGCTTTTGGGTGATCTTCTTCCCGAATCAAGCTGCCACACGAACGAAGTTCGGCAGTGATGAAAGGCCGCCTGTGCCTTGTGGCTATCTATCTCCCCGCCTGGAAGGCATTGGGAGCTGGCACAAGAGCTTCAAGGAGCACGGCGGCGCTCCGACTATGGAAGATATCGGCTCGTCACAAGGCGCCAGGAGGCCTCGGGCCATGGTAAAGACGCGTACATGAAGGTTGACCCAAACCACATGGCCGAAGTTCGGACCTGTGGGGCCTGATGGGAAGGAGATCCCTGTAAGCTTAGTGTACGGCCAAGTAGAATTAGCCGCCAAGTATTCCCAGCAAGATTGTGTAAGTGCATCTAGTGCCCCTTAGTGATTTTGGTGTATTGAAGACTTATAGGTTAAGTAACTAATGCGTTTGTGAGTGTACACAGGTCTATAAGTCTATGAGGAGTTTGATATTTACAGAGAAAGTCGAATTCTAAAAATGAAGTTCTTCAATCAAGACTTTGATATTCTCAAGACTTTCTCAAGACTTTGAAAGTGAAGAAATTGGTGTGACCTTGAAGACTTGGTATTCGTTGAGAAACATGAAGCGTGAAGACTTTTGTTTTCATAGTTTCATTTTCTTTCTTGAGTCATAGGAAACACCGCATCGTTAAAGGGGGTCGAGGAAATACTAAGGAAAAATTTCCATGTGATGCTCAACTCAAAATCCTACACCTACCAATCCTTCGAGTGAAGCTTTTGAAATCTCATACAGCTTTAGTCAATTTCTTCAAAGGATGTAGACGAAGCTCTTCCGTCGCCGAGGAATTTGTTCTAACCGAGGAGTTAGGAATTCGCCAAAGGCGGATTGCCTACATAGTGAGGAACATGATAGCCCCGAGGAATTTGATATTCAAATTTCCGATCAAGCTGTAAGCTGCGCCACCAACTGTCCCAAATATCTTATCCACCTAACGGTCATATCATTGAAGGGCATTTATGTCTTATCATGTCGGGCTGCTCCCTAGGCTATAAATAGCTGCCCCTACAACCACTAGCTGGTTGGCTGCCCGAGAGAACTTGACACTTGTCATTTGAGAGCAACCCATCCTCCGAGGACTTTGAGCGAAAATCATCAAGTGAGGAAAACCCAAAACCAAACCCCAATAAACCCAAAGTGATTGAGCATCATCAAGAAATTGATCTCATGTGGATCCGACGCTTGTTACCTTTGAAGACTGTGCTTCTTCCGCACGGTTAGGGCCAAGGTCTAGAGCATCCAAGAGGAATTGTGGATCACCGAGTGACCAAGTATGTGAAGGTTTGGAAGTCGCTCAAGACTTACCACGAGTGATTGGACGAGGTCTGTGTGACCTTAGTTCAAGGAGAATACGGTGAGGACTGGGTGTCCTGAGCTACGTGCTCAGCGATCGGGTGTCCGGACTGTGTCCTCGAGTTTAAATACTCACCGCCCAACCAGACGCATAACCGAGACAGCAGCTTGAACTGGTCTACCAAATCATTGTCTTCACCAACCTAATCGGTTCTATTTCCTCAACCCTTTCATTTCCTCATTATCGTGTTGAGTGCTTGTTCATATCTGTGTTTGAAGACTTTGATCAAGACTTTCTCAATTTCCTCGCTCAATTTCTTCACCGCTTTGTCTTCATCTTGTGTTATCCTCGTGATTACGCTTTTCAGACTCGTGATTGTCTTCATTTCATCATGATGACTATGCTTGTAATCTGCTATGCTTACTTCGAGTACTTATTCCGCTGTAAGTATTTTTCGCTAAGGAATTTCTCACCGCAAATTCCTCAAGAAGAATTCATAAAATCGCTTATTCACCCCCTCTAGTCGATATAACGACTTTCAATTGGTATCGAGCAAGGTACTCCTTGTTCGTGTGATTTTGGTTTAACCACCGGAGTTTTAGTTATGTCGACCACGTGTATGAAGAAATTGACATGCCCTATCTTTGACGGTCACGATTATCCCAAGTGGAAGGCCATGATGAGGAAGCGCTCATGGCAATGGATCGCGAAATGTGGACCGTCACCGAAATTGGCCTCACTCGATCTATGCAAGGCGGCGAACACCGATGATATTCGCAAGTTCACTCGACTTGATATCATGGCGAAGGATATCATCTGCTCCTCGCCTATCTAGAGATGAATTCAAGCGCATTATGCATCTTTGCAATGCGATGCTTATCTGGGACCGAATCTCCGACGATATGAAGGTCATCGAACTCGTTATGATCCCTGGTTTGAGGACTTCAAGGAATCCTCAAACGATGACTTTCGAGCCGTAATCATCATCATCTCGTGATCATGTCTCATGGCAAAGGGTCACGAGGTAACCGAATGTTCCTCATCCGAACTTAGTGACTGTGAATCTGATGATGATGAATCTGATGATGATATTGAACCTAACTATACCAAACTTGTTTGCCTTGCCACTCAAACAACAACATGCCTTGGAAAAGGTTCAAAACATGTTAGGTAAAAGTGATGATATGTTACGTGAAGAAATGGATCGACTCAAGCCCCGATCGAAAATCTCCAGAGACTTCAGCCTAGGCTTGACAGCCTTTTCAAGGTCATCATAACACTCTCTTATCTCGATCATGAGAAACTTTCTTATGAATTTCTTCAAAGAAAGCAAGATCTTGAGAAGCTAAGAGCGAGTTATGAAGATCTTCGTAGGAGCGCGATTCATTACTTGCTCAACAAATCAGCGCTTCTCAAGAAGAATTTGTTCCTCCATGCTTAAAGTGCATTGAACGTGAATCGCTAATTCTTCACCGAATGTTCAAATGCTTCAACTGTTACAAATTCTTCACCTGCCTCTCGCTATCACTAATTCCTCATCCGAGGACATTGCTAGTATCACCGACGATGCAGATCGAAGGAATTGTACATGACAGTATGTACAAAAGCCTCAAAGGGCATCGACTTTTGTGATGTGCTTAAAAGCAGATCCTCAACAGAACCCTAGGAAAGAGGGTATTGCCTTTGAGAGGAAACTCAATGCTGATGGAACGATCGAAGCCCGAGCAGATCCCAAAACCTCATGGGTTGCTGCAAAGGGACCTCCAGCTGATCCATCTACCTTATCCGCTTCACATGCGAATTTCTCATTCTGCTGATGAGTCATTTGACTCCAACTATAAACTGTTCAAAAATCAGAATGGTGAAGTATTTGCTAGATATGTTGGCACTAATCGCAGGAACGGTTCCCTATGAAGAAAATCTGGTTCCCAAGAAGTGCCTTGAAAGTCTTCAGTGAATGTCCTCATGACACCACCAAAGGAAGAATAGGAACCCAGATCAAATTCTTCATATGGACCAAATTCTTCATATGGATCCAAGTCCTCATATGGACCAAATTCTCACGTGGATCAAATTCTCAAAAGGATCAAAGTCCTCATATGATCATCATCGTATAACAACTCGCTTTCACAGGTAGAGCTAAGGGCTATGAATATGTGCATTATTCTTCAAACCAATATGTTCATAAGTCCTCAAGAATTTCTCCGCTTATTCATATGCTTACCCTAACCCTCTTATGTGAAACGAAATGGTTTGGCCTCTATGCCACCATTCTCGTATGGTGCTCGCAGAGTGATGAACTCTTTGCCACCCCTTCAGATGTGGGTGGTGAAGAAAAGAACTAATCTCTTCTCGCAGGGTCAGTCTCCAGACGTGCCTTAACGCCCCAAGAATTTTCGGGGCCTCACAAAATTGCTCGAAGGACGCAGCTAATCATGATGAAATGAACTTTCATTTCACACGCCCTCATACCGCTTATCTCAATACCGATCGATGAAATTATCTCGATGAACTTGATATCATATTCTTCACCGATGAAGTATATGAGATCGTAAGTTGTACTAATTCATCCGCAGGATGATCAACCCAAAGCCACCGAGTGGGTTCTCGATAGTGGATGTACAAATCACATGACCGGTGACAAGAATCTATTGATGGATGCTACCTTATCACCGCCACATCTCAAGCATATCATCTTTGGTGCCGACAAAGGCAAAAGTCAGACCACAACCAGCCGTGGTGCCTACTTGCAAAAGCTTCGTAAGGCTGGCTATGGCATCGATTTACTTGGTCACGCAGGCATGAGGAATTTGCACACGCCATGGAAGAAGAAGCATGTCATTGGCATTGAGAATGTCAAATTCTCAAGGATCACCTATGCGAGCCCGTGAAGCTGGAAAATGACCAAGGCCAAGCATCCAAATAAGACTATCATGACCACTACTCGCCCCTTCGAATTGCTTCACATGGACCTCTTTGGTCCCAATCATTATTCAGCTGTCGTTAATGAAGCATCACTATATGGCTTTGTTATTGTTGATGATTACTCATACACATGGGTACACATTGTTACTTACAAGAATCAAGTGCAGGAAATCTTCAAACGATTTTCCTCGAGGGCTTCAACTAACTTTGGTGTGAAGATCAAGCACATCAGAGTGACAATGGAACTGAGTTCAAGAATTCGGTCTTGATGACTATCTTGATGAACTTGGTATTACTCATGAGTTATCTCGCCTTATACTCCTCAAAGAAATGGCGCGTGGAGCGCAAGAACAGTAACTCTTGTTGAGATGGCTCGCACTATGCTTGATGAATACAAAATGCCTAGTCGCTTCGATTGAAGCAATTGACATCGCGCCACATCATCAACAGAGTATATCTTCACAAATTCTTCAAGAAGACTGCCTATGAACTCCTCACCGACAAGAAACCTAATGTGTTATTTCAAAGTCTTCGTGCTAAATGCTGGATTAGAGATCCTCACCACAACTCTAAATTTGCAACCAAAGCACATGAAGGTTTTATGCTTGGTTACGGAAAGGACTCGCACACCTACAGTAGTCTTCAACATCGCACTTCACAAGATTGTTGACATCAGAGATGTGCGGTTCGATGAAACTAATGGCTCGCAAAGAGAGCACCTACCTTCTGTGTTAGACTAACCAGCACCGAGGATTCTATCAGTTCAAGGCAACCGAGGATGTCATTCCATCAAGAAACTGCTGAAGAATTCATTCCCAGACGAGAAGAACGCCGAGCTGATGCACCAAGATAATGTTGAAGAAAATGGTGCCGAGGAAAATGACCAAATTCCTCAAGACAACCAGCTCATCCTCGCTGCAAAAGAAGTACAAGTGGAGAAGATCATCGATGACATTAAAGCGCCAGTCCTCTCACTCGCTCAAAAGCTTCACATTTATCTAACTTTGTGGGCACTATGCTTTTGTCTCTATCACAGAGCCCACTAAGGTAGATGAAGCATTTCGAGCCGGAGGATTCAGGCCATGCAAGAAGAATTACATCAGCCGAGCTCAACAACGCCTGGAACTGGTCAAACGTCCAGATCCTCGCAAGCATAATATCATTGGCACAAAGTGGATCTACCACAACAAGCAAGATGAAAATGGTCTTGTGGTGAGGAATAAGGCACGACTAGTAGCTCAAGGCTACACGCAGTTGAAGGAATTGATTTTGATGAAACTTTTGCACTGTTGCTAGACTTGAGTCTATTCGATATTACTCGCCTATGCTAACCATCACAATATCACTTTATATCAAATGGATGTGAAAAGTGCATTCCTCAATGGTAAGCTTGAGGAAGAAGTATATGTTGCTCAACCCCTGTGTTTTGAAGATCCAAAGAATCCTCGACAAAGTCTTCAGACTAAATAAGGCCCTATGGCTCTCAAGCAAGCCCCCAAGCGTGGTATGATACATTGAAGGAATTCTTCGAAGAATGGCTTCACACCCGGTTCACTCGATCCTACTTTTTACTAAATCTTATGATGGTGAACTGTTTGTGTGCCAAATATATGTTGATGATATTATCTTTGGTCTGATCGACCAACGTTATAGTGATGAATTTGCCTATATGATGAGTGAAGAATATCAAATGTCTATGATGGGAGAGTTGAAATTCTTCTTAGGTCTTCAAATTCGCCAACAACACAATGGCATATTCATATCTCAGAGAAATACCTCAAAGATGTCCTCAAGAAATTCGCATGCAAGATTGCAAAGGTGTCAAAATTCCTATGCCCACAAATGGCCATCTATGCAATCGATGAAAATGGTATTGACTTCGATCACAAGGTATACCGCCCATGATTGGTTCTTTATTGTACTTATGTGCATCTAGGCCAGATATAATGCTTAGTGTTTGCATGTGTGCCCGATTTCAAGCTACACCAAGGAATCACACCATAAGGTGTGAAGCATATTCTTCGATATCTAGCTCACACACCAACACTAGGATTATGGTACCCCAAGGGCTCTACTTTTGATCTCATTGATATTCGACTGACTATGCTGGTGATCGTGGACCGCAAGTCAACATCTGGTACTTGTCATTTCTGACGATCTTTGGTCCGTTGGTCCTCGAAGAAACAGAATCACAGATCACCGCCCATCGCGAAGCTGAATACATTGCTGCTGGCTCGTGTTGTGCTCAATTGCTGTGGATGAAGCAAACCTCAAGGACTACGCATCAACGTGAAGAATGTGCCTCTCATCGTGACAATGAGAGTGCCATCAAGATTGCTCACAACCCAGTTCAGCACTCAAGACAAAGCACATTCAAATTCGCCATCATTTTCTTCGTGATCATGTGTTGAAGGGCTTACATCTCCATCGAAAGCACGTGAAGATCAAGAACAGCTAGCTGATATCTTCACTAAGCCCTTGGATGAGAAGAAATTTAGCAAGTTGCGTGTGAGCTAAATATCTTAGAATCTTCGAATGTTCTTTGAAAAGGACACACATCCTAACACTTATGCAAAATTGATGACTTAGATGTGCAACACATGAAGAAACGCTTTTCTTCAATCAATGAAGAATAACACTCTAAGTGTGAAGAAATTAATGAAGAAATTGATTCTCGTAACCCTACGACAATTGTACGCGTGTCTGAAATCATCATTCTTATACGGTGGGTCACGCCACCACCAAAGTTGAAAATCTTCAATTTGAGTTTTTCCTCGTTTTGAAATTCTTCAGTTTTTCAAATTCTTCAACTTTGCAAAATCTTCACTATTTCCGCTGCCTTTCTTCATTGGCTATATATATATATATGGGTTTATGTCCTCTACAAAGATTCACTTATGGCTATTTCTTCAAGTCGCTTTTTCGCTAAGTGAATGTGATCGACCTTTCCTCTATGCTATACTCAACCCAATCCATTCACAAATTCTTCATGTGCGTTTACTTTGAAACTCGCTCAAAATCTTCACTGTGTCCTCGACAAATGAAGAAATTGCGAACGGAACTTTATAAACTAATCTTATCCAAACCTTCGCTTACCGCTTAAACTGCTCCGCATCCCACGATGCATTATTTTATTCACCCACGATCAGACACGCATCTCCACTACACAAGACGTGGGTGACACATGTCGTGAGAAGGAGAATGGTCAGGCATGTTCGTCCTAAATCTTCGGCGATCCATTTTTCACCGTGTCTATAAATACCCTCTCCCTTCCTCACTTTTTACTCGCCGACCTCTTTCCCCGCCGAGCTCCTCAAAACCTAGCGCCGCCGCTACTCCATCGTCAGCCGGTGAGGAAAAGCTTCATCGCTTTGACTCTCGCCGACGATTTGCGTACCGATCATGAAATCTTCACTCGCCGCCGCCGTAGCTGATTTCCTCTCGCCAAGTTAGGGCGTGAAGATCTGAACGATTAACTTCCCAACTGTTCTTCTCAGTTCGTCGTGTTCTTCACTTCGTAAATTAAAAGTTACTTTTATTACTCGCTTTGATTCTCAAATCTTCTTCAAATTCTTCAAAGGTGTTTATTCTTCAAATCCTCACACATATGAACACCTCAAATCTCTTGATTCGCTTTCTAAGCAATGATTTTCTTCAAGATTCCTCAATTGTGTGGATCCTCGATCTATACAACTCGAACCTAAGACAAAGAACGCTTAGTGAAATTCTTCAAGGCTCATCCGTCAAAATCCTCAAAACTTGTTCTTTTGAAAACCTTCGAGAACGATATGACCTCTCCAAATTCCTCGCACCTATACTCTATTCACAGGTACAAATGTCCGCCGCTGAATCCCTAGGTTCTCATCAACTTAACTCATTTGCAGCGCTCTCGAAGAAAACTGCACACTTCTTCAGAGAACTCAATTGTTCAATTTCCTCAATCAAGAACATGGCGACGGTAAGAAGCCACAAAAGGGAGGAAAGAAACCCGAGGTTATGACATGCTTGAAATCCCCGAGGAAATATATGCTGACTATCGCACACCGGATGAAGAAAGTAAAATCAACGCAAGGTGCGATTCGTAAGATTGAACGGAGATGGGCACGGAATGGAGGGAATACAGATATGTAACTCCAAAGTACATGAAGAAATTCGCCTAACCCTCCATGCCCAAGAGCTCCTTTGGCACCGCCAAGTAGCTGATCCCACAAGCATCAAACGAGGTGAGGACTTTCCCGATGAATGGGCTAAACGCAAGCAAAGTTGGCAAAGCAAGCAAAGGAGGCAAAGAAGAAATTCAATGAGGATTCTGCCATATCGCCATACGAGGTCTCGGTCAAACCGAGGAAATCAATGCAAAAGAAGCCTGCTCATAAGCCAAGTGTTTCACCATCTCGCGCTCACACGCCAAGTTTCTCAAAGAAGACCTTCCAAGCAATTTCTCACACCGCTGCCATTCCACCAAAGTCCTCAACAGCTCCGCTAAAACCTTCAGGGCCTCGTGCACTGCTACTTGTCAAAGGACCACTGGTTTTCAATTGCCTCGTGCATTTCTCGCAAGTTCTCACCTGCTCCCATTTCTTCATCCGCCCGACTCACCAAGACCAAAGCAACAATGGACGAGGTCCTCGCCTAGTCCAAAGAAGAAACTGTTGTATTCCATGTACCATCCGATGATGAAGGCCTGATGAAGAACTTATGAAATCATCGAGACCGCCAAGTAAAGGCCGCTAGAGCCAAAGGTACATCTGTGCAATCGCTATTGATCCAAGAAAGTCCTCGACTTTATTGATCTCCGCACAATGATCCCAATACCCCGCTCGACCTTCATCTCGACACCTGGTCAAAGTCATGCGCCGACTCACTTCATCGCCAAGAAAATGGAAGTTTGAGAAGGCGAGGGAAATCAAGAAGGCTCAATACAGAAGGAGAAGTTCTCAAGAAAACGTTGTCAAGATGACACCGAGGAACTTCTCCAAATTCAAACTGAAATTCAAGACCTCAAAGAAAACTTCGATACCCACTATGCTGATTGGCAAGGTAAGACCAGATTCACAACCCGACGAAGAGATTCACAAGTGTTGCTGCCCCAAAGGCAACATGAATTCCTCAGCCGGAGCCTCACCAGCCTCATCAAGAAAATGCCAGCACCTCCGATGACATTCAGCCCGCTGAAGAAAATGCTAATTCCGTGGCTGATGATCCCATTCCACCACCAAGAAATCGCCAGGCACCCACTAGTGGTGCGCTGAAGAAATTGCTCAAGACAGGGAACTGCATCGCTTGTTCTCAAGAAACTGCACCAAATTCCTCAGCCTCCTCCGCGCCAACTCCAACTCCAATTCTTCCATCCGCTCGATGTGAAGAAACCAAGGCTGCGTAACGAGCTGTCGTGGAAGAAAAGGAAAGCATCACCATGCGCCGATTCTTCTACCAAAGAAAATGAAGCCAATGACCAGCTCATTTGAAAACCCAATTGATGCTGTTCCAATTTCTCCATACCATCAAAGGAAATTGTTCCTTTGGAGAAGACTATGAGATCCCAATCGATCTGATGAAGAACATCAATCTGCCGCTTCGTCAGAGAAAATTGATGAAGAAATTGAAGTGGAAGCAATCCTTCAACCCCAGCTTATTTCCTCATCGACTATGAAATTCCTCAAGCTGGTGCCGAGGAAATTGAAAATGAAGATGTGGATATTGGATGCACCACTCCAGTGATAAATGATGACTTTGGGAAAGTCAAGATCCCAATACTCCTCTCTTCACCCCGCCCAACAAGTTCCTCGCCTCCTACACAAACAGTCCAAATAGACTCAAGAAAATCAACCCATCGGTTCTCAGGCATGAAGAAATTCCAGCCACTAGTGTCGATGAAACGCTGCCGCCGCTAATCCTCGATCGCACTGTTGAGGAACAAGGAATTCTCAGTCAAGAACCTGAACTTGTGATTCCCGAGGTGGTGATGCAACTCATCGACACCCCTCCGCCCAAGCAAAAGAATCCGCTCAACCAAGCAAAAGTTCAAGGCTGAAGATTTCTTTGCCGAGCACGTGTTCTTCATCAATATAATCCTTATGATTCTGCCAGATTAGGAAGAGGCGCTCGACTGCCACCAAGCCAACTTCTATTCCTTAGTGCTTTTCAACAAGGACAAAATCTTCGATCATGCTCATATTCCTCATGTGGATATGGAGTCACCGCCAGCTTTGAGCCAGTCCTCGTTGTTCTTCACGACGCAGACTTCTAAACTTCTGACCGATATTTGTGACTGAATGAAGAGCTAATTCTTCAGTTCTATGCAACCTCGCACATCACCGAGACGCCAAGACGAATTCATGGGTCTTAGATTGATGATCAAAACACTCACTACAAGGCACCAGAAGTGAATTGCTTCGTGCTCTACCACTCAGTCCTCCGCTTGATGGTGCACGTCCGATTCACGAAGAAAAAGAACTTTCAAATCACTATATGCAAGTGCCGATGAAGCCTTTGAAGCCTAGGCAGGCCCTAAGAACCAAATTCCTCGTCAAGGAATTATTATATGTGCCTCGGACAGTCTATCGAATTTTGACGAAGACTATGAGTCCTATCAAAGGCCACGACTCGAACGATGAAGAAGTCGCTGGCATCATGAAGAATATGCTTTTCAACATCATCCATGGCGCTCCCGCCAATTTCCATGATTTCTTCATGAGGACTCGCAAACATAGCCATGTCACCATTTGAGCTGAAGCCTTATGCGCCTTTGGATTATGAGATTCATCAGACAAGGTCTTCACTCAATTACAAGGTCGATACTTTGAACCACCGCAGCTACTTGCCCTCGATTGAAGTCCTCAAACGGACAATTACCTCACCGATGACAAGGGCAAGGCCATCGCCAGATCGATGAAGGCATTCGTCCATTGATGGACAGTTTCGCAGCAGCATCCTACTCCACCAATGATGACTCGCCACACATGACTCACCAAGAAATACCTCACCAAGCAAAATCCTTAAGCTATCGCACCTGTGGTGATGATCGATCGTGAATTACTCCTCGCCTTCATCAAGGTTGATCGTAATCATAAGTGGGTCAAGCGCCGCTTGGTACTCTTCTTTACAACATGACCTCCACACACAATGCAAAGAAGAAAACCACTACTACCTTCATGAAACCTTCAAGCGCACTGGCTGTTCTTTCACATGTATACAAAGGAAGAAGAACTGACTTCAATGGGTCTCAAGGAAGAATTTGACTGGTCTGCACCTCCTCAAGAAATTCAAGAAGGTCAAAGTTCCTTCCTTAGTGGCCAGCTCCTATTCTTTATCTCGCGACATCGATGAAAATGAAGATTTGGAAGACACCGCTGCTGGTCCTACTTCAACAAACAACCCCGATAATGTCGGGCGCCCGCCTTCAACTTGAAATTCTTCAAGAGCGTTAGTCCTCGCCGATCCTTTTGGTCATTTGATGACAAAGGGGAGAAATTTGAGTTAGTCTTCAAGCCGGTCTAGTATTTGTCTATATACAGTATTTTATTAAGTTACAACTCGCTCTTCCAAACCTTTATTGGATCGAGTTGTAATCTTAAACCCGATGGTGCTTTGATACTTTTGATGCATTATGCTCTTGCTCTATGCTCGATTACGTAGTTATGCTCGATTCTCGTGAGCTCTTTGAAAATCTTCATAGCAAATCGATTTGGCTCGATACTTTGATGCTATATTGCATAACATCAAGCACCATATTTCATCATGCATTTCAAATTCTTCATACTATATGTTAAATGCGTATGAATTACAAGATATAGGGGAGATCTCCATGATTCAATTCTTCAAATGTGCATTGCCTCAAAAGCAAATTCTCACTATGCACATCTTCGTGGGGAGTTCTTCTATATCTTGCAATCAAATTCCTCATTATCAGTATTTACACTTCATATGTTTATCCTCGTTGAAAACTTAACCTATGTTGTCATCAATCACCAAAAGGGGGAGATTGTAAGTGCATCTAGTGCCCTTAGTGATTTTGGTGTATTGAAGACTTATAGGTTAAGTAACTAATGCGCTTGTGAGTGTACACAGGTCTATAAGTCTATGAGGAGTTTGATATTTACAGAGAAAGTCAATTTCTAAAATGAAGTTCTTCAACTCAAGACTTTGATATTCAAGACTTTCTCAAGACTTTGAAAGTGAAGAAATTGGTGTGACCTTGAAGACTTGGTATTCATTTGAGAAACATGAAGCGTGAAGACTTTTGTTTTCGTAGTTTCATTTTCTTTCTTGAGTCATAGGAAACACTGCATCGCTAAAGGGGGTCGAGGAAATACTAAGGAAAAATTTCCATGTGATGCTCAACTCAAAATCCTACACCTACCAATCCCTTCGAGTGAAGCTTTTGAAATCTCATACGCTTCACCAATTTCTTCAAAGGATGTAGACGAAGCTCTTCCGTCGCCGAGGAATTTGTTCTAACCGAGGAGTTAAGAATTCGCCAAGGGCGGATTGCCTACATAGTGAGGAACATGATAGCCCTGAGGAATTTGATATTCAAATTTCCGATCGCTGTCAGTAAGGCGCGCCACCTGTCCCAAATATCTTATCCACCTAACGGTCATATCATTGAAGGGCATTTATGTCTTATCATGTCGGGCTGCTCCCTAGGCTATAAATGGCTGCCCCCTACAACCACTAGCTGGTTGGCTGCTCCGAGAGAACTTGACACTTGTCATTTGAGAGCAACCCATCCTCTGAGGACTTTGAGCGAAAATCATCAAGTGAGGAAAAACCCAAAAACCAAACCCCAACAAACCCAAAGTGATTGAGCATCACTGAAGAAATTGATCCTGCATGGATCCGACGCTTGTTACCTTTGAAGACTGTGCTTCTTCCAGACGGTTAGGCGTCAAGGTCTAGAGCATCCAAGAGGAATTGTGGATCGCCGAGTGACCAAGTATGTGAAGGTTTGGAAGTCGCTCAAGACTTACCACGAGTGATTGGATGAGGTCTGTGTGACCTTAGTTCAAGGAGAATACGGTGAGGACTGGTGTCCCGAGCTGCGTGCTCAGCGATCGGGTGTCCGGACTGTGTCCTCGAGTTTAAATACTCACCGCCCAACCAGACGCATAACCGAGACAAAGCAGTTGAACTGGTCTACCAAATCATTGTCTTCACCAACCTAATCGGTTCTATTTCCTCAACCCTTTCATTTCCTCATTACCGTGTTGAGTGTTTGTTCATATCTGTGTTTGAAGACTTTGATCAAGACTTTCTCAATTTCCTCGCTCAATTTCTTCACCGCTTTGTCTTCATCTTGTGTTATCCTCGTGATTACGCTTTCGCATCTGTGATTGTCTTCATTTCATCATGATGACTATGCTTGTAATCTGCTATGCTTACTTCTGAGTACTTATTCCGCTGCAAGTATTTCTTCGCTAAGGAATTTCCTCACCGGCAAATTCCGCAGTGAAGAATTCATAAAAATCGCCTATTCACCCCCCCCCTCTAGTCGATATAACGCACTTTCAGATTGTAAATTAGATAGCCTATTAGATGGCATTGAGGAGGAATACAATTAGTCGAGTTGACTATGTAATTGAATATGACATGAAAATGTCTTCTAGCCGGATTGTAGATCGCTTGTCATAGCGGACCTTTTCGCTCGACCTCGGGACCCAATAGTCCGAGTGTGTCTGAATACCCTCGCGTTATGTAAGAACCGGGCATGCATGGAGACAAGGCGAGGGGTCATTATTATCAGACGTATAAGTGCCCAACTAGATATGTTATATTACATGGATAGTAAGAAACATCTTCCAGTGAGAATAGTTCTGTTAAGGGTTCCTTTCTCGAGGCATGCCCTAAAGTGCATGTCCAAACTGCCGAGAAAGCGTAAAATCACCCACCGAGGTACACATCCGGCCGACCCGGCAAGAATAATCACAGAGGTGCTCCTTTACCACCTAGCCAAAGAATCGGGAACGCCGGGTAAGCACAGGAGCCAGCAACCCAGCTTGGCCAAAACTTAAGTCATATCGATGCATATAATGGTGAGTAAAAGGTACATGCGGAAGTTTGACATGTGTTGGGCATGAAGCTCAGATAAATAAGCTTCGTTAAAGAAGCCCCTGTATAATGAGCGCGACAGCGCCACAAGTATGTGCTAACAAAGCGAAAACGAGCCTCTAAAGGCTTCAAGAAGAAGGAGGAGGAAGGAGAGAAATAAAAGACAACAAAATAGAAAATGTGGACGGAGGAAGGAGATGAACTCGAGTCCGCGCTTAGGCGAGAATCTTCGAGACGGGCTGCGCTCCATGGGTTCGCTCGAGTTGGTTATCCGATGCGCTTCGCAGACGGTATGCTCCGCTGGTCGACTTGGTCGATGATGAAGGGACCTTCCCATTTGGGCTTGAGTTTGTCCTTTTTCTTGTCCGCAGCGAGAACTAGTTCGCCAACGCTGTAAGCTTTGGCTGTATTTCCTCGCTTTGATATCTTCGAGCCTCGCTGCCGATAAAATGCGGAACGAAGCTTTTGCCACGCCGCGTCTTCCTCCAATGCGCCCTAACTGTCCTTCCGATCGAACTCGGCTTCTTTCTTAGTACATGCGCACGCCGAGGTGAGTCATGCATTATGTCGCAGGCAAGACTGCTCTTCGCCGCACACCATAAAAATGGTGTGAATCCGTAGTACGATTCGGCGTGGTCCGTAGCCCCAGAGTACGGAGTCGAAGCCTCAACCCAAAGGCGTGTTAGATTCCTTGAGGGACCGCACTAGTCCGGGTTTAATGCCGCCATGATTAGACCGCTTGCTCGCCGACTTGACCGCTGGTTTGAGGGTGATAGACTAAGGCGAATCGAGCTTGATGCCCATGTTTTGCACGATAATTTGACCTCATCGGCCGTGAAGTTGGTGCCGCTATCGTGATGATACCGTGGGGACGCCAGAACGGTGCACTACCCCGATATGAAGTCTATCACCGCCCGGATTCGCCGCTTTAACAGTGCTTGGCCTCTATCCATTTGGTGAATTTATCCACCATGACCAATAGATATTTTTGCTTGTGGGTTCCTCCCTTAAGGGGTCCAACCATGTCAAGCCCCTGCACCGCGAACGCCAGGTGATGGGTATAGTTTTGAGGGCGTGGGTGGCATGTGGCTTTGGTTAGCAAAAGCTGGCAACCGACGATCGTTGACTAAATCTCAAGATTCCGCCTGGGCCGTCGGCCAATAAAATCCTGTACGGAAGGCCTTGTTTACAAGGGCCCGGCTGCGCGTGGTGCCCACCCATCCGCATGAATTTCAGCCAGAGGTTTCGCCTTCCTCTTCGGAGATACACCTTTGAAGGACTCTCTGTGCTTTTCTTATAGAGCTCTCGTCATGGACTTTATAGGCTTTGGATCGCCGTACTATGCAGCGAGCCTCATTTTGGTCTTCAGGGAGTTCCTGCCTAGTTAGGTAGGCTAGGAATGGTTTTGTCCACGGGGCGATGACCGCCATTATTTCGTGGGTAGAGGGTGTTATCTCGTTGGCAGAGCCTCCGATTGTTTCAGAGTGTTTGGTGTCAGGCAGTGCGGTTGGGCTCGGATTGTTATTTTCGGACTCCCCTTCCCATAGTACGGATGGCTTGAACAGCCGTTCCAGGAAGATGTTGAGCGGGACGGCATCGCGTTTTGCGTCGATGCGCGCTAATACGCCCGCCGCCTGGTTGTTATCCTCGGCTATATGATGAAATTCGAGCCCTTCAACTGCGGCCGACATTTTTAGGACCGCATTGCAAGACGCTGCCATTTTCGGATCTTTGGCATCAAAGTCTCCGCTTATTTGAGATATTGCGAGGTTCGAATCCTCGCGCACCTCTAGGCGCTTAATGCCCATGGAGACGCCATCCGGAGGCCGCCCAAGAGGGCCTCTTATTCGCTGCGCTTGTTGGAGTCCATATACATTATCCGGGACGATTGGACTGTGTCCCCGGTTGGGGACGCCAGACGACGCCAGCCCCTGTGCCGCCAACATTTTGGAGCCGCCAAAGTGCATGATCCAATTGAGTATGCGCCTGCATTTTAGGGAGTTCGGCCGTCCATTCGCCACGGGGGCCAAAACCTGCGACTTAATAGCTCGTCGTGGCTTATAGGTTATGTCGAATGGAAGGAGCTCTATGGCCCATTTAGCAATCCGCCCATCGCGTCATGCCGTTGTTTATAATGTCGTTAAGAGGTACTTCGAGGCTACCGTTATCGAACACTCTTGAAAGTAGTGTCGCAGCTTCCGGATGCCATGAACACCGTGGTATGCTATCTTTTGATAATGTGGGTACCGGACTTGTATGGAGTTAGGACAAGGGACACATAGTAAACCGGTCTTTGAAGGGGAACTGTGTCCGTCTGCTTTCGCTCGACGACGAGCACCGCTACCGACAACTTGATGTGTTGCGCGATATATAATAGCATTGGTTCGCCCATGTTGGGCGCGCCAGACCGGATTTGTTGCCAATATGGCTGTTATTTCTTCGAGTCCGCCGGTGGCATCCGCCCACTCAAGTGTTCGGTGCGCCGAGGAGGCGGTAAAGGGTATCGCTTTTCTCCCAAACGAAAATAAAGCGGCTTAGAGCCGCTATGCATCCAAATAATTTTTGTATTTGTTTGAGGTCTTTGAATATCCAATTGTGACAGAGCTCGATCTTGGCTGGGTTTGCTTCAATTCTCTACCGGACACAATGAAGCCTAAGAGCTTTCCGCTGGAACGCCAAGACGATTTTTCCGGATTGAGCTTAATGTCATATTTTCGAGGTTGTCGAATGTGAGCCTCAAGTCGCCTACTAGAGTTTCGACATGCTTGGATTTGACGACCACATCATCTACATATGCTTCCACTGCTTTGCCGATCTGGTTTGCCGATATGTCCAATCATGTGCCGATATGTTGCGCCGGCGCTTTTGAGCCCAAGGGCATTGTGTTGAAGCGTAATGGGCCGATGGAGTGATGAATGCTGTTATGGTTTGGTCAGTTCCGCCATCTTGATTTGGTGGTAGCCGGAGTACGCTACGAGGAAGCACAATGAGTCGTGGTCCTCGCAGAAGGCCGATAATTTGATCAATGCGAGGGAGGGGAAGGGATCCTTGGGCAAGCCTTATTAAGGTCTTTGAAATCAACACATAGGCGCCAGGATTTATCCTTCTTGGTACCATCACCAGGTTTGCTATCCAGTCCGGATGTTTTATATCTCCGATGAACTGCTTCCAAAGTTTGGCTAGCTCCTTCCCATGGCCTCGCTCTTGGGTTCTAAAAGCGCCAAGAGCCTGCTTGACCGGCTTGAACTTTTAGGTATTTGGGCTGTGCTCGCCAGCCGACGGGATTCCCTGCATGTCTCAAGGGTGCCAGCAAAATGTCCCAGCTTTTCTCAGAGAAATTTCGAAAAGTGCGCCTACATCGTGGTTTAATTATGCCCCAATGGAGGCCGCCTTTGCGTGGTCCGCTGGTGGACTTGGAATTTGACTATTTCATCCGCTGGTTTAAAAGAGGTGGACTTGGATCTTTTATCAAGTATCACATCGTCCCTGTTCACCGTGGAGCGATCGCAGTGAGTTCCTCGCCGCTAGGGCTTTGGATAGTGCCTCGAGGGCTAGTGCGGCTATCTTGTTTTCGCGCTGAGTGCTATGTTCGGATCACTAGCGAGAGTGATGATTCCATTAGGTCCGGCATTTTAAGCTTCATGTACCCATAATGGGGTATAGCTTGAAAAATTGTGAATGCCTCTCGCCTAATAAAGCGTGATATCCGCTGCTGAACGGGCCACTTGAAATGTGACCTCTCTCGACCAGAATTGTCCGGGCGAAATAACACTACGCCCAGCAGATTTTTCCCTGCAAAGATGCTTCCCGCTAGGGATTATTCCTCTAAAGGTTGTGCTGCTTCGCCAATGCGGTTCCAAATATTTCCATTTTTCGAGGGTTTCTCAGAGATGAGGTTTAGTCCGCTGCCGCCATCCATGAGTACCTTAGTAAGGCGAAAGTCGCCCACTATTGGACCGAGGACCAATGCGGCCGGTGCTCGGGCTGTTCGAATTTGGGTTCACACCGCATTAAAGGTAATGGCCGTGTTACCCATGGATTTATTGTTGCTACTTGGTAGACTTCGCAAGGTTACGGAGTGTTCGTTTATTGTTGCTATTTGATGCGAAAGTCCGGAAGACTGTTAATACCATACTGGTGTTGCTGGGCTGGGATTCTGAGGCTAGAAGCTCTTCGCCACTTTTGGCCACCGTCAGAGTATCCAACATGCTCAAGGCTATGAGTTGGAGTGGCGCCTCGTGCTATGAATTTTGCAGGTCCGCTTAGCCAACCCTCCAAAGACGGTTCCGCGTCCTTCAGGGGTTTTTGTTTTTGATGTATAACCTGTGCTTGGTGATGATGTACCTTTTATTTCGAGTAGGGTTGTATTCGGGCTGATTATCCCAAAATTTACTGCTTTTCCAAGCACTTCCATCGCACAAGATTTTGTACTATGGTCACCAAGTCAGCAAAGCGTAATTTCGCGATGACTTATGGCGCTTAGGATTCCCTTGTCCGTGCAATTATTGCAGAAAAGTGAGATTGCGCCCTCCTCTCGGCAGTCCTTTATCCTGTCCATAACCAGGAGGAATGTGGCCCAAGAATGATGTAATGCTTCAGCGGCTCTTGCCGAATTCGGGATAGATCGCTAATGTTTGGGTGGGCGGTTGAACTAGATCCGAACCCCGCCCAATTTAAGACTCAGGGCCGAGAAGTTTCAAACTTGGAAGTTTGGATTTTGAATGCTATCCAATGAATTCAACCCGCCACCGACTTTAAGTTCGTGGCTTGATCGACATCCGCCCCTCCGCGGGAATCCGCATGGAGGGATCGGGAACCGGACGTAGCTAGTCCTTAAGATAGAAGAAGAATCGCCAGATTGCTCCTCTATCACAGCAACATGATGGGTAGATCGGGAGAGTTGATCTCTCGCATCGGTTTTAGGCCCGATCCGGTCGTAGTCTGTGGTGACTCACAGTATGGCGATGCGATCCAAGAGCTCGCTTACGGAGGAGAGCTCGATCGATCTAACTGCTCGCAAGTTCCGAAGTTAACGTGAAGATTGGTTTCGGCGACCCGAGAAGTCATCGCCGCGCGGTACGAACTCGCGGTCATAAGAAACCACCTAATCAAGAGTCCGACCAAGGGCCAAGGCCTTTTGGCGATAGTATCGCCTTTAAAGACGGATGAGGCATCCTTCCCGACGGCGCATTTACATAGAGGAACTCTCAATGAAAGCACCAATGTCGGTGTCAAACCGCGGATCTCGGTAGGGGGTCCCAATCAAGCGCCTAGGCGGATGGTAACAGGAGACAAGGGACCGATGTTTTTACCTGTGTTTGGGCCCTCTCGATGGAGGTAATACCCTACCCTGCTTGATTAATATTGATGATATGGGTAGTACAAGAGTAGATCTACCACGAGATCAAAGAGGCTAAACCCTAGAAGCTAGCCTATGGTATGATTGTTGTTCGTCTTACAGACTAAAACCCTTCGGTTTATATAGACACCTAATAGGGTTAGGGTTACAGTAGTCGGTTACAATGGTAGGAGATCTATGTATCGGTATCGCCAAGCTTGCCTTCCACGCCAAGGGAAGTCCTATCCGACACGGACTAAGTCTTCAATCTTGTATCTTCATAGTCCAGAGTCCAGCCAAAGATGATAGTTTGGCTATCCGACACCCCTAGTCCAGACTCCTCAGGAGAACATTGTATTGAGATCCAAAAGAGAGAAGAAGCCATCTAGCTACTAGCTATGGACCCAAGGTCTGAAGTAAACTACTCACACTTCATCGGAGGGGCTATGGTGTTGATGTAGAAGCCCTCCATGGTGGATGCCCTTCCATGGAGCTCCTAACATGCCCCAAGATGGGATCTCGTGGATACAGGAAGGTACGGCGTTGAATTAGGTTTTTGCCCTGTTCTGATCGCTTGGGGACACGAGGTATATATAAGAGGAAGGAGTACATCGGTGGAGCGTCAGGCCCACGAGGTAGGGGCGCCCTGTGGGGCGCCTCCACCCTCTTGACCGCCTCGGTGCTTCTTGGAGTAGGGTCCAACTCTCCGGATCACGCTCGTGAGAAGATCACGCTCCGATGGTTTCATTCCGCTTGATATTCCGCTTCTTCAAACACCAAATAGGCAAAAAACAGCAATTTCGGGCTGGGCCTCCGTTAATAGGTTAGTCCCAAAAGTAATATAAAAGTGGAAAATAAAGCCCAATATAGTCCAAAACAGTAGATAAAGTAGCATGGAGTAATAAAATTATAGATACGTTGGAGACGATTAGCTTGCACAAGTAAAGGGATGAGGTAACCAAGAGTGGAGCCGGTGGAGACGAGGATGTGTTACCAAGTTCCTTCCTTTTAAGGGAAGTACGCTCATAGAGCGTGTGGAGGCACAATGCTCCCAAGAAGCCACCAGGCCACCAGATTCTCCTCACACCTCACACAATGCGAGATGCCGTGATTCCACTATTGGTTCCTTTGAAGGCGCATCAACCTTTATAAACAAGGTTGTGGAAATTCCACAACTTAATTGAGGATCCCAACGACACCACAAGGCTTCACCACAATGGACTATGGTTCACGGTGACCTCAACCGCCTAGGGTGCTCAAACACCTAAGAGTAACAAGATCCGCAAGGGATTAGTGGGGAATCAAATTCTCTTGGTGGAAGTATAGATCGGGTTTTCAACTCACTCCCGAGCAAATCAACATGTTTGATTGGCTAGGAGTGAGATCGCTAAAATGGAGCTTAGGAGCAACAATGCTTAGGGTTGGAAGAGGTGGTCAACTAGAGGTAGGAGACGCACCTTTTATAGTGGAGGATGAAATTCAACCATTATCCACTTAACCAGCTCACGACACGCCGGTACTACCGCACTGTGGGCGCGGTATCATCAAGAAGGCCATGCAAGACTACCGTAATACCACGGTACTACCGCAGCAGCAGCGGGCTACAATGAGCCTAACAGGGCAGTATTATCGCTGGCGCTGGCATTATCGCTTCCTCCTTGCGGTACTACCACAAGGCAGAAAGTCTTAGTTCGAAGGGCGCGATGAATAAAAATACATCCGCGTTTACTCACCGGAAAACAGCCGGTGTAAAACCCGACGCGGTACTATCATTGAGAGCAGATTACCGCTGCGGCTGCTGGATCAGACCGCTGCGGCGTACTACCGCAGCGCAAGGTGCGGCATTATCATGGAGGCGCCGAATGTAAAAATTACATCCGCCTCTACTACCGCAATGCAGCGGTATTTGGCCTAGGGGCCACAGAGTACGATTTCCAGAGGAGCGGTACTATCAGGCTCCTCAAGGTACTACCGCTACCGAGCCATGGTATTATCAAGAAAGCTTGTAAAGATTACCGCCCAGGAGCAGTCCTACCGCAAGCACAAAAACAGCAGCCAAGGCAATCACAACGAGGATAAACGGGGAATGCTCCATAGTGCAAGGGAAAGGTGGAGACAAGGAAGGGAACGTGTACGTGATGATTCCACCCAAACCTTTCCGACGTGGACCCCCTCTTAATAGTACGGCTTTCCTACGACTAAAATCCACCAAAAAGAAACATAGAGAAACGCCTTCTTCAATAGTCTTCCAGGGGCACCAAACCGTCTTGTACCTAGTGAAGAAATGTGTGAGAAACTCAAAGGCACACGATTAGTCCGCAAAAGCATTGTCATCAATCACCAAAACACCTAAGAGGTAAATATGCACTTACAATCTCCCCCTTTTTGGTGGATTTGACAATACGGGATTTGCGCAAAAGGGAAATAAACTATAGCAAAGGCAAACCCCTCCTCTATAAAATATAGACGGGCTCCCCCTAGATGTGTGCAAACTAGATGAATGCTTTGGACTGCATAGCACACAACTAGGATCAACACTCCCCCTATATTTTAGAGACAAGGCATATCTAGCAATGATAAGGCTAAACAACTACTAACGAGCATAAAACATAGGAGCATGAAACATAGGTAGCACAATATAACATAAGCTTGCTAAGATAGGATAAAGTGCATATGTCTTACACCATATGAAGGATAAGTCTCAAACCAAACCAAAGCAACGAAACGAGGTTCAAATGAGACAACAAACACCAAACACACCAAACATGATGACACACGAGCAAATCCCTACACTCTCTCCCCCTTTGGCATCAAGACGCCAAAAAGGCAGAGAGGACACCTACACACTCGGGGTGGCTCAAGCGGAGAAATCATCCCAGCCTCCTCCTCGACTCGGCGGCAGGGATGTCCTCCTCAAGTCCTCGCCGTAATAAGTCCACTTGTAGCCCTGCTTCGCCATCCACTCGGCCTCCGAGTGATGTTCTCTCCGACCACTGAATGAGCCTCACCAAAGACCTTCAGGATGTGCAAGTCACGGCAGCAAGCCTCCTTGGAGGCAACGTGAGTCTTGTACTACCCCTTAGCCTACATGCAGAAGAGAGTCTTCATATTGTCCTTCAGCTTCTTGGCCCACGAGGGCATAGAGGAACTCTAGGAAGACCTAGCAGCACGGTCCTCAGCAACATTCTCAGCTCCAGTCTCCTCCTCACCAACATGCCTCCTAGCAGCAGACGCCTCAAAGACGAGTGGTGGTGTTGGCCCAGGGCTTGGCACGAGACAGATGGGATCATGCCTAATCCACCGTGCAAGGAACTCATCCCTAGGGAACAACTCTCCCAAGTCTTGAAGATCAGCAAAATGTATGGCCCGTAGGTAGGCACCTTATGTTGAACACCGCAAATCAAGCTCATGCCACATGATGTGTGAGACATCAAGAGGCTGAGTCCGAGACACCCGGCCTCCTCGCACATGAGCATCATATCCACCATAAATGCATGAACCTTATCCTTGTCGCCAATGCGCGGGAACAGAGAGTTGCGGAAGATGCAATACATGATATCCAGAAAGGAGTTCAGCACCCAAGCTGACTTGCCACTGGCGAGAACCTTCTCAAAATAGTACTGCTGGATCTTGTCCTTGTTGGCAGACTCAGAATTGGTATGGGGACTAACATCAACAGGAGTGTTGAGTCCGCTATCCGAACATGCAACAGGTCCATGAACTCCTTCCGTGTGGCGGCCAACTGACGCACCGCTGGTCATCCACGCCATCCGCCGCCCTCCCCATAGTGAAAGTACACAGAGGCAAAGAACTGCAAACAAGCTCAGTGGTCAAAGTCCGATGGAAAGAGATCACATGCTCAATGCCAAACTGCTCCACCAAGTCCAGAGCCTCTCCAAAGTACTCACGACATCGTTCCTTCCTCATGTGATGCATGTCAATCCACTTGACCTCCACGAGGTATTCTGCTTGTTCTTGATGACATCCAGATAAATGAGAGTCCGCTTGGTCCGTAACAACTCATAGCCTCTGATAATAGCACGAGGATTCACATACGGGTTCATCTGCCTGAGACGTACATACTCAGCGGAGGGAATCTCGTCCATGCTCTTAGCGGGTTTCTTGTTCTTGTTAGCGGTGGTCTTGACATTGCGCTTGGGTCCCTCTATGGCTTCACCTTGATTGCGCAAACGCTTGGATCCAGTGTCGCGACTGGGATTGGAACGGCGAGAGCCACCACCCGAGACACAAAGCGCAAGACACACACGAAAACCAAGAAGGATCAATGCAAAGACCACGGCAAAGCAAAGGAACCACTTAGGAAGCATACATGCTAAATGCCATGAGAAAGATTGGACCAAACGGTAGTATCGCCAGTGTGCGGCATTAAATTTTAGTACCGCCTCAAGTCGCGTAGTACTGCAGCTGTCACGGTAGTACCGTGTCCGGGAGCGGTAGTAAGATTAGTAGTGCCGCCAGCGCGGTAGTATCAGACCGACCGGGCGGTAGTACCGGACAAGCAGTAGTACCGCACATGTGGGGTGGTAGTACCGCACCACGTGAGATCCGAACGAGATTTGAATCTGAGAAGGACCGCAAACCCACGGCGGTACTACGGTTGATCAAATATATCACAAGACAACATAGCAAGTATAATCCCTACACACTACTACTCTCCTACATCCTACTCTTGCAAAGATTTAGCCTAAAATCTCAAGAACACATGCATCTCCCCAAAAGCCTAAATGCAAGGAAAACAACCAAAAGAGAGAGGGATTTGGGGAAATACCTTGTTCCATGGCAAGAGCACGCGGTGGGGAACGATCCCACCGGTCGGAATCAAAGGAGAGCAGCCGGAGGCGGAGATCCGGCGAGGGACCCCGGCCCTCATTCTTGAGCGAGAGAGAGAGAGAGAGAGACAGAGTGGGGAAACTGACGAATGGGTATGGGGGAGTTAGAACTCCCCCTGCCCGTCCTTATCCCCCACGCGTTGCGACGACGCGGTAGTACCGCACTTCATCGTGGTAGTACCGCTAATGATATCAGACCTAAGCGGTAGTACCGCCTCCAAGGCGGTAGTAAAAATTACTGTCACACTGGGCGGTAGTACTGCGTTTCTACGCTGTAGTACCATAGCAATCTGCGGTAGTACCGTGAGCTCAAGAAAAAGCTGGTCTCAAACACACGAAAAAGGGGTCTTCGCAAAGAAACTCTGAGCACAAGAGACACCACAAGAACACGCAGAACACAAAGGCAGAACGGCAACCGACAAAAAGAAACAACCATGCGACACCACCTCTCCAAAGAGAGGGCGGTGGCCGGAGCCACCTATGTTTGAGTCAATTGGTATGGCACCGCGAAGAATTATCCTTGGGCCCATGACCAAAACTCGTCTTGAAGCACAAGTACCATAAAAAATGGCTAATGCGAAAGAGTTGATAGATTTATGCATAATGGGGGGAGGGAGAGTTCATTGAGAGAACAACACTCCCCCTGTGTCCATGCCTACACCTAAACAAGATAACAAGTTGAGTATGGTGGGGTGTGCAAGGGTTCAAGCAACATTGCTCGAATCAATGATATTTAGCTCATGCCTTAACTCGCAAATCTTGCTTCATCCAAAGGTTTCGTAGATATCTACAAGATTATCATGAGTGTTGACGGTTGAGCTCGATCTCCTCGCCTAATGTGATCCTTGATGAAGTGATACCGAATCTCAATATGCTTCGCCTTGAAGTGTTGCACCGGGTTGAGAGAAATCTTGATGGCACTTTCATTATCACACCAAAGAGGCACTTTGTCACAAATGACACCGTAATCCTTTAAAGTTTGCCTCATCCATAAGAGTTGTGCACAACAACTACCGCCGCTACATACTCCGCTCGTGGATGAGAGAGACACACAACTTTGCTTTTTGAAGACCAACTTACCAAAGAGCAACCAAGGAATTGGCACCTCCGAAGTGGACTTCCTATCCACTTTGTCTCCCGCCCAATCGGAATCTGAATATCCTACAAGCTTGAAGTTTGCTCCTCTCGGGTACCATAGGCCAAAGTTTGGGGTATGAGCCAAATATCGAAAGATTCGCTTGACCGCCACATAGTGGCATTACTTAGGTGCGGCTTGAAACTGTGCACAAATTCCCACACTCAACATGATATCTGGTCTAGATGCACAAAGGTAAAGCAAGGATCCAATCATGGAGCGATATACCTTTTGATCCACCGCTTTACCATTGGGATCGATGTCAAGTTGGCACTTAGTGGGCATTGGAGTGGAAGCCGGCTTGACATCGCTTAGCTTGAATCTCTTGAGCATGTCTTGAGTGTATTTGGCTTGGTTGATGAAGGTACCTTATCTTCTTTGCTTCACTTCGAAACCTAGAAAGAACTTCAACTCTCCCATGGAAGACATCTTGAAATTTGAGGTCATTAGTGCGGCAAACTCATCATTGAAAGCTTTGTTAGGGGAACCAAAGATAATGTCATCAACATATAGTTGGCACACAAACAACTCCCCATTGACCTTCTTAGTAAAAAGAGTGGGATCGATGAGCCCAACTTCAAACCCGCGATCTTGTAGCAACTCGGTAAGGTGGTCATACCACGACGGGGGGCTTGTTTAAGGCCATAGAGTGCCTTATCGAGTTGATACACATGATCGGAAAGTAGGGATCCTCGAACCCGGGGTTGTTTGACGAAACCAACTCATTAATAGGACCATTAAGAAAGCACTTTTCACATCCATTTGTTGCAACTTAAAGTTGTGATGAGAAGCATAAGCAATCAACAAACGAATGGATTCAAGATTTAGCAACGGAGCAAAGGTTTCACCGTAGTCGATACCCTCGACTTGGGAGTAACCTTGTGCCACCAATCTTGCCTTGTTGCAAATGATGGTTCCATGAGCATCTTGTTTGTTCTTGAAAATCCACTTGGTCCCAATGACATTGTGGTTCCTCGCTGGCCTTGGCACCAACCTCCACACCTTGTTGTACTCGAAGTTGTTGAGTTCTTCATGCATGGCATTAAGCCAATCCGGATCTTCAAGTGCTTCATATACCTTTTGGGGTTCAACACAAGAAACAAACGCTGATGTTCACAATAGTTTGCCAATTGTCTACGAGTGCTTACCCCTTTGGATGCTTCCAAGTACATTCTTCATGAGATGACCCTTGGTGGTGAGCTTGAAGCAATCTTGGTGGCACGACGCCTAATTCCTCCTCGGGGTGAGTTGAGGAGCGGTCACTTGATCATCTTGAGCGCCATCTTGAGCATGTTCTTGATCTTGAACTTTCTCGGGAGAGAACTTGACCTTGGGCATCACTTGGTGTGTCAACATCGCCTTGAGCATGATCTTGCCCTTGGTCTTGTTCATGAGGTTGAGGGCCTTCACTTTGTTCTTCGAAGCATGTGGGCCTTGTTGGTGATGGCTCCACTTGAGTGGAGCATTGTCCTTCTCCTTCGCCACAAGGGTCTCCTCAACGGTAGGATAAAACCAACACCCATTCTTCTTATGGCTTGAGGAGGAATTTCATCACCTACATCACAAGTGCCACTTTGCTCCACTTGGGAGCCATTATTCTCATCAAACTCCACGTTACACGTCTCCTCAATAAGTCCCGTGGATTTATTGAGGACACGGTAAGCATGGGAGTTTGTAGCATAACCAACAAATATGCCCTCATAAGCTCTAGCTTCAAACTTAGACAACCGAACACCTTTCTTGAGAATGAAACACTTACACCTGAACACCCAAAGTACTTGAGGTTGGGCTTGTTACCGTGAGTATCTCATATGGAGTCTTGTTCAAGCCCTCATGAGGTAGAGCCGATTGATGCATGACATGCGGTGTTGATGGCTTTGGCCAAAAGTTGTATGGAGACTTGAACTCCGCCATCATGGTCCTTGCCGCATCCATCAACGTCCGTTCTTCCTCTCCGCGACACCGCTTTGTTGAGGGTGTAGGGTGCGAATATTGATGCTTGATCCCTCATCACTAAGAAACTCATCCAAGGTGTAGTTCTTGAACTTGGTGCCGTTGTCACTTCTATTGTCAAGATCTTTGCATTGTGTTGACGTTGTGCTTCATTTGCAAAGTCAATGACGGTTTGTTGGGTATCGCTCTTCCTCTTGAAGAAATACACCCAAGTATATCTTGAGTAGTCATCCACAATCACCAAGGAATACTTCCTACCCCCAAGACTATCAAAGGATGGAGGCCCAAAGAGATCCAAGTGAAGGAGCTCCAAAGGCCTCTTCGAGTAAATGATAGTCGTGGGAGGGTGAGCCTTTTCATGAAGATTTCCTTCGATACAAGCACTGCAAGCATGATCTTTAGCAAAACTAACATTCGTTAGTACAAGGACATGGTCCCCCTTGAGAAGACTTTGCAAAGATCTCATATTGACATGGGCTAGATGGCGATGCCAAAGCCATCCCACATCAACTTTAGCCATTAGGCATGTCGCGGTCTTAGTGGGTACCCCAAAAGTTAATCACATAGAGACCGTTTCTACATGCCCAACAAAGGCTACTTTAAGAGTCTTGCTCCACAAGAGGGCCATGGTATCAATATCAAAGAAAGTGGCAAAGCCCATGATTGCAAGTTGACAACGGAAAGTAAATTGTATGCAAGGGACTCCACAAGCATGACCTTCTCGATCGTGAGATCATGAGAAATGACAACCTTGCCGAGTCCCAATACCTTAGAAGACGAGGCATCACCCCACTCGACATTGGTGGGCATAGAAGGAATCTTGTGCACGCCCACCACCAAGTCCTTGCTTCCGTCATATGATTTGTAGCTCCACTATCGAGCAACCATGATTCCCCACCGAAGCAAACACCTACAAGAGATCAATGTTGGTTTTAGGTACCCATTTTGTAATGGGTCCTTTGATGTTAGTAACAAGGGTCTTAGGAACCCAAATAGACCATTCAATGTACTCATAAGGAGAACCAACAAATTTGGCATAAACTGCCCATCACTAGCACAAAGATAACACATAAGAGGGATTAAAATCGCTGGTTTTGTTGGGAGGGGTGGCATTGCCCTTCTTGACATCGCCACCCTTTGCGTTGTTCTTCTTCTCCTTGAAGCACCTCTCCCTCCCTCACAAAAGTTTGCTTGAGAGGGGAGGTCGTTGGTCTTGTCATTCTTCTTCTTGTTCTTGGGCTTAAAAGTAACCCAATCCTCCTTGGCACAACTTCCTTTTGATTACTCAAAAGGTCGTTGAGGTTCTTCTCACCTTGTATGCATGTAACAAGGCCTTTCTCAAGTTGATCCTTCAACTTAGCATTCTCTCAACAAGATGCACATGCTCACAACAAGGGTTAGTAGCATTTGCATTATCAATCAACACCATATGAGGAAAAGTGGCTTTCTCCTTGGTTAGCTTCACTTGGAGTTGATCATGAGACTCTTTGAGGCTAGCATGAACACCCTTCAAGACTTTGTGAGCCTTGTCGAGAATGTCAAACCCTCGCTGAGTCTAGCAAGATCAACCCTAAGCTTTGCCTTTCTCGGAGCTTAGCACACGAGACACAACAAGAGCATGATCAAGATCTTTCTTTAATTTAGCATGATCATCGCTTGTATGACTCCTCAAGAGCCAAACGAAGACCACGCCTTCCTCAAGAGCATTGGAAAGATCCGAATCTCATCGGCATAGTCACGACTATGCCCCTCCATCTTAGAGATGGTTTCTTCGTGAGCCTCGATCATGTCATTGGCTTCACTAAGTTGTTCCAAGAGAGCAACGGCGTTTTGGATTTGCCCTTGAGTTTACCCATAAAGGCCTCAAACTCATTCTCCTCCACATTAGTTCCTCATGTTCATCAATGCAATCCGTCAAGAAGAATGATTGATGATGGTAGTTTTGATGTTGGGGGTTACCTTGTTGGTGGCTTTAGCCATGAGGCATTGGCGGTAATGCTCTCATTGGGTGAGTTGAAGAGAGACACCCGAGGAGTCGTCGCAATGGCAATGGAGGCCATGGCAATCGACTCACCATCTTCATCATCATCATCATCATCATCATTGTACTCTTCTTGTACCACCAAAGCCTTGTGAGGAGTCTTCTTGGTGAAGTTGCTCTTGTTAGGGAAAGACTTGGCCTTGTCCTTACAGATGAGCTTGCCACCATTGTCTTCCTCTTCTCATACGGGCACTCAAGCAACAAAATGACTCACATTGCCACAATTGAAGCAAGTATTCACTGCTGTGCTTGCCCTTTGCGCCACTTGAGCTGCTCTTGTTGAAGTTGGGCCTTGAGTTCTTCTTGCTCCAAAATTGCCTTGAAGCAAGGGCCATGTGTTCATGATAGGCATACTCAGATCTTCGAGGTTGCCCTCCTCTTCTTCTTCTTCGACACAAACCTTGGCCTTCAATGCAAGGTTGGGCTTTTGCTCTTTTGGGAGCGAAGCACCACATTGTCGGGCGGTCTTGTCCAATATGCTCATAGCCACAAACTCATCCAACACATCACTTGAGGACAAGGTGTGAAAGTCCGGCTTTGACGGATGACGGAGGACATGGCTTTGTGGTAGGGCATCATTGCCTTGAGAAATTTGGCGCTTGATCCAATTGTCATCCGTGTCCATTTCCATGATCCCGAGAGAGACCGCGAGCTTGGTAACTCTCCGATAGAGCTCACGAGGTTCTTCATCTTCTTTCATTGCAAACTCATCAGCTTCATCTTGTACCACTTCATAATTGAACGTTGAATGCTTGCGCTTCCTCGATAGAGGGAAACCACTTTGTGCCAAGCTTCTTTGGCCAATGAGTAGGGTCAAGATGCGGAGATCTTCGAAGGATTGCTTCTGGATGATGAAGAGAGCATTTTCATTGAATTGATCATCCACGGCTTCTCTGGAGTGAAGTTGTTCCACCATGGATAAAACCTTCTTCAATGATTCTCCAAAGGTTAGTGTCCACATGATTTAAATGACGCTTAAAATGATAGACCCAAGAATCAAAATCCTCCTTTTTATCAATCTTGGGGGGAGGACCGGCATGATTCAAATGAGTAGAAGGAATCGGTCCACCATAAATGGGTTGTCGTGGTAGGCGCACGGCAGATGCCAAGGGATGGCTAAAGAGAGGAGGAGGCTCGAGGGCGCTGGAGGGCTTCGGAGGCGAGGTTGATATGCGCGGGCGCGGGACGCCGGACATACCCAGGTTCGGGGCTCCCGGAGAGATAATACCCCTAGTCCTGCCGAAGTTTAGTTGGATGGTCG
>JAHIAM010006257.1:0-120180 GCA_021605205.1 Aegilops longissima | reverse complement strand
GGGAACCCGTAATCGGGAGCACCCACCATCCTCGCATGACTCGCTCACGTCCACGCTTTCTTTTGCACCGACATCTCGATGAGCTGTCGGAACCGATATGTTGCCGTGGCACCATTTTCGGATTCGTTGCCGTGGCACCCCTTTCTTCCACCACGGTGACATAATGCTTCATATCATGCTCATGTCAACGTTTTCATAAAAATTGCATATAACTTGTATATGTCATCCGCATCATGATAACAACATTTAAATGTTTAAAATTGTTGTTTGCATTAATTTGCTTAAATGCCATGCTAAAATGGTTTATTTCATAACTAAATAACCGTAACTCGGATTTAAATAATTTATATATGTAAATGGGGTAGAAAATGCCTAGTTTAACATGGTAGCATTACTTTGCATGTTTAACAACATTAAAATTGTGTTTAGGGCAGAACAGTACCTAATCCATAATTTGCATATGGGGATTTTCCGAATTGTTGTTGTTGTTTCCGCCTCATTTAATCTTGCCTAAATAGATAGTTTATTTATGCTTCACCTCTTGCCATGTTTAACCATATTTAATATTGTTGGGTAGCCTAATCAAGAGTGAACTAAATAAATGTTGTGAAGTTTTGTCAATATGCAACTCGTTGCATATTGAGCTCCACTTAACTTGTAGTGTTGTTTGTGCATATTGCCATGCCATGCCTCATTAAACCGGACATGCATCATACTTGTTTGTGCATCATGCCATGTTTATGTGATGGTTGTTTACTATGTTGTTTGCTTCTTTCCGGTTTGCTTCTCTCGTTAGCTTCGGTTCCGTTCCGGAGTTGTGAGGATTCATTCGACTTCGTCCGTTTGTCTTCTTCATGGATTCGTTCTTCTTCCTTGCGGGATTTCAGGCAAGATGACCATACCCTCGAAATCACTACTATCTTTGCTTGCTAGTTGCTCGCTCTTTTGCTATGCCTATGCTACGATGCCTACCACTTGCTTATCATGCCACCCACATTGCCATGTCAAACCTCTAACCATCCTTTCCTAGCAAACCGTTGTTTGGCTATGTTACCGCTTTGCTCAGCCCTCTTATAGCGTTGTTAGTTGCGGTGAAGATGAAGTTTGTTCCTTGTAGGAACATGGAGATGTTGTTCCTTGTTGGAACATGTTTACTTGTTGGGATATCACAATATATCTTATTTAATTAATGCATATATATACTTGGTAAAGGGTGGAAGGCTCGGCCTTATGCCTGGTGTTTTGTTCCACTCTTGCCGCCCTAGTTTCCGTCATATCGGTATTATGTTCCCGGATTTTGCGTCCCTAACGCGGTCGGGTGATTTATGGGACCCCTTGACAGTTCGCTTTGAATAAGACTTTTCCAAAGAAGGCCCAACATTGGTTTTACCATTTGCCTCACCTATGCCCTTTTTCCCTTGGGTTTCGGAGCCCGAGGGTCATCTTTATTTTAGCCCCCGGCGGTGCTCCTTCGAGTGTTGGTCCGAACCGAGCTACTGCATGGGGCCACCTTGAGGCAACTCGAGGGTTGGTTTTACTCGTAGCTAGTCTCATTCGATGTTGCCACGAGAACGAGGTACGTGCGACTCCTATCGGGATTTGTCGGCACATCGGGCGGCTTTGCTGGTCTTGTTTTATTGCTGTGAAATGTCTTGTAGCCGGATTCCGAGACTGATCGGGTCTTCCGGGAGAAGGAATATCCTTCGTTGATCGCGAGAGCTTATCATGGGCTAAGTTGGGACACCCTGCAGGTATTATCTTTCAAAGCCGTGCCCGCGGTTATGTGGCAGATGGGAATTTGTTAATGTCCGGTTGTAGAAAACCGAAGTTGATCTTAACTAAAATACACCAACGGCGTGTGTAACTGTGATGGTCTCTTCTCGCGGAGTCCGGAAGTGAACACGTGTTGGAGTTATGTTTGACGTAAGTAGTTTCAGGATCACTTATTGATCATAGTTGTTCGACCGTGCTTTGCCTCCTCTTCTCGCTCTCTTTTGCGTATGTTAGCCACCATATATGCTAGTCGCTTGCTGCAGCTCCACCTCACTACCCTGTCCTACCTTTAAGCTTAAATAGTCTTGATCTCGCGGGTGTGAGATTGCTGAGTCCCGTGACTCACAGATACTTCAAAACCAGTTTGCGGTGCCGTGAAACCGTGCAGGTGGCGCATCCGAGCTCAAGGAGGAGCTCGATGAAGATCTTGTTCTTTGTGTTGTTTCGTTTCAGCTTGATCAAGAGTGGAGCCCAGTTGGGACGATCGGGATCTGTGTAGCATTTGGGGTAGTCTTCTTTTATTTTGGTTCCGTAGTCGGACCTTGATTGTACCTGTATGATGTAATGTTTTACTCATGTATTGTGTGAAGTGGCGATTGTAAGCCAACTATGTATCTCTTTTCCCTTATGTATTACATGGTTGTGTGAAGATTACCTCACTTGCGACATTGCTTTCAATGCGGTTATGCCTCTAAGTCGTGCTTCGACACGTGGGAGATATAGCCGCATCGAGGGCGTTTCAAGTTGGTAATCAGAGCCTTCCCCGACTTAGGAGCCCCCTACTTGATTGTTTGTTGGCGTTGTTGAGTCTAGAACGGAAAATGTTTTGAGTCTTAGGATTATATATATCGGAGAGTAGGATTCTTTTACTCCTCGGTCCCTTCGCCGCTCTGGTGAGGCATCCCGACGAGAGTTTTGACTTTTCTCTCCTCAAATTTCACTAAATTTTTTTTAGGATCACGCTGGTATCTTGGAATCGTTCGATGGTTTTGTGACGAGAACATTGTTCTTGGTGCCTCCCGACATTTAGGGTTGTGGCGGTGTCCCGGGAGTTGAGCTCCGAGGTGTTGTCGCCACAATTTTATCGCTGCGATTCTGGAATACCTGAGTTTTACCGACATCGAAATCTCTTTTGTGCGCTTGTTGGTGAGATAACCCTGCTAGCCCAAGATCTTGTGGCGAAAAGGGAGTATTGCCATGACTTGTATAACGGATGTTTTTCAAGGTCGAGGTACACGATTTCCGAGCAATTCTTGGTTATGTGTTGACGGATGGATACAAATGGATCTAGGTATTGTTAGTTTGGGTGATATATTTTGTGTCCCTGTATCCCCAACACCGATTGCATAACCAGAAAGTTTCGGAGTTTATAGGTGGGAATTCAAGTAGCTCCTAGAATATCTTTCCGATGATGCATGATATGGGATTGGGTAAATCTCTATCATATGTATTTGTTCCGGCTTATTCTGCAAGCCAAATCCTTTGTTTTTGTTCCGTTTTGTGGTATTCGAGTTGCTTCAATGCCAAGTGTTGATTCCATACCATTCCTAAATGGTGTTCGCATATTGATATGTGAATACTAATCCTTCTTGATCACTGAGCTTGTCATGTTAATTCTTTTCTCAACCGGCGTGCTTATCTTCAAGTGGATCCGAGCATTCCAACATTCGCGAGATCAATTCTAAGCTTTTTCTCAACGGTGTTCGTTTCATCCGACCTAAGTTGTTTTGATTTCCCGCCCTCCCACCCTTTTTCTTCAAGGACTCAGATTTCTTAATCAAGTATCCATTTTATTGAGTGAAGTTTCTTCATTCTTTTCCTTAAATGTTTTATCCGGTGATTTCTCATGAAGACGCTAAGGAATCTTCAACCTTATCATTGTTCCATTCTAATTTCTCTTCTCCAGTGGATTAAATTCAAGCTTTGTCGATCATATCTTTCCTTGTTTCAAATGTTTTCTCATACCGGTGCACCTCACAATCTTTTAGTTCTTGCTATTCATTTGTTCTGGAGTGCTGAAGATATCTCAGAAGATTCTAGTTTCCATTCTCAATTCACTCAAGTTCTTTTGAGGATGCTATCTCATTCAAGCCATTTAATTCTACCGGTGCAATATCTACTTCAAACAATTGTTCAATGGTGTTTCTTTTGAGTGGGCCCTAACCCACAGGTCTTTTCCCAGGATCTTACCTAACTCTTCTCATTTTTCCAGAGCTATTCCCAAATTCATTGCAAAGTTTGACGTAAGGATGAATTATCATCAGTCAAATGTCTTTCTCCAAGATCCTTCAAATTATTTTCATTGTTGGTTCAACCTTTCTAATTTTCATTCCGGAGTGCCTCAACAATTCATGGTGGTGTTTCTCATCGTCATTCTTCGAATTTTGAAGACCGAAGAAGAGTTTCTCTCCTAAATCTTGCTCCATTCTCTTCAAGATTCATGGTTCTAACTTGATGCCATCCTCTCATAATTAATTTCGATTGTGAGAATTCTTTTCACCCATCCGGAGAAATTCAGAAATCTTTTCAGTTTGATTCTCCGGAGCCCATCAACTCAGAATTATTCATTCAAGCGTTCAACTCTTGTTTTCCAAATCTTACTGGTGCATCATTCAAGTATTCTTCTTCTTGCATTTCGAAGTGCAATTTGTTCTACCTTATCATTTGAGGTGGTGTTATGTCATTCTCGACAATTTGAGTTCGTGTTTCATGTTTCACATGTTGTCAAGAATGAGGTATTTTAAATCCATCAATCTCTTCATTGGAGTTGTCTTGGGCTATATTTCACCTAAAGCTTTCCCTAAGGATTGTTGCTATTTATGGTGCTTGTAAATGACCCAAGTTCTTCATTTGTCCTCCCGGTGATATAAGTTTCTCGTCTCCTTGTTGATATCAATTCAATCGTTTGTTTCCGTTAGTGGCAGAAGCTCACCTCATAATTTTGAGATGTTTTCATAAGCCCACTACAAGCTTATCCTTATCATTGTTGTTTTTCAAACAACTCCGTTCAATCCTACTTCGTAAGGATGCTCTTTCAAATTCATTTATGGTGGGAGATGTTGGTTTCATTCTTCGTTCTATTCATTCCAACTTTCTATCTATCATGCATTGTTTCCGGAGGCATTGTGATGTTGCTCTCTTCGACCCATGATCTTCTTTTGTCAAGACCATGTCCTTTTCCTTGCTTATCGTTTTTAACCGGAGTGTTGTGTCTATCGTTCCTCTTTTAACCGGAGTCTCATCCAGGTGCTTTCTTTTTGCCAAGTTCATGATTCTAATTCCTTCCATTTTCAGTCGGAGTGCTGCCCAAATTATATCATTCTTATTTCTTCTCTATCTTGTTTTAACCAGAGTGGTTTCAGTATCTATCTTATCGCTAAACCTCTTGGTTCTCGTCGTATCCCTTGTTCCTCTTTTCTAACAGAGTGTTTTCAACCTTGTTCATCTTCGTCGTTTTCTTTCTTTCATTTTGTTCAACCTCTCAAGGTTCTTTGGTTTCACTCGTTTGTCGGAGAAGCAACTTAGTTTTACCTCTAACTCTTCCGTTTTTCTCCGGTGCCATCCTAGATCTCGGGACGAGATCCTCTCGTAGTGGTGGAGTGTTGTGACGCCCCAAGACCGGAGCTTCAGTTGCCTTCCAGGGTTTCCGTGTTTTGTCGTGTGGTTTGTTTTGTTTTTGCATTGCATCATGTCATCATGCCATCATATCATTAATTTTTGCAACTCAACTAAATAAATTGTATGGATCCTCGGTCCATTTAAATCGAGGGAATTCACTTGTGACTTCTCTTTATAACATATCCTCCCAATATTAGGGAGCTATATTTAAAATATTCCATTAATTGGAATTCACCATAACACACTTGCAAATTCCAATGCCCTTTCTACTTCAAGTTTGGTTCCCAAACTTTGCCATCAATTCTTACCTCTTTCTTTTTCGAGACTCCTCCTAAATTCTCAACATTTTTGGACTCTTCCAAAATGTAATCCTAGCCCATACCATTCGAATTAAATTCAAATGGTTATAGTTTTAAATCTTTCAATCATGCCTCTTTTATTTTCCTGGATCAAGCTCATTTTTGCGAGCTCGGGAAAATAATCCCCAGGCCCAACTCTTTCTCTAATTTTTTTTCTTTTCTTCCCTTTCCTTTTCTTTTTCTCTGTTTTAAGAGAGGAGCCAGCCCAGCCGGCCCCTGGCCTTTCTCCTCCACCAGGCCGGCCTAGCCTGGCCAAGGCCCGACCGAACCCAACCCAGCTCTAACCTAGCTCCTCCGCCGATCTCTCTCCATCTCCTCCAGTGCCAGACACCCCCGCCCGATCCCCTCGTCGCCCCACTCGCTCGATCCCTTCTCCCAGCAGCGCCGAACCCGTCCTCTCTCGATCCCTTCTCTCCTCTCATACCCGATCTCCCCATCTCCTCTCGATCTCTCCCTCGCCGCCGCTCGCTCCTCGCCAGCGCCGTGTGTGCCCTCCATCGCCGACGAGCGCCACCAGACCTCCCGTCGCTCTCGCTGGCCTCGTGCCGGACCCCCGGTGAACTCCTCGCGGCCGTCGTGCCCTCCTTCCAGCGAGCCTCGCGGCCCTCCGTCGCCTGCGGCCCGCGCCCGCCAACTCCGGCGGCCTCAGCCGGATCCGCCGCCATCTCTTCCTCCTGCCGCCTCGCCTCACCTGCGGCCTCCTCCTCGCCGCCTCCGCTCCACCAGCCATGGCTCCGCCGACCTCCATGGTTCGCCGCCCTGCTTCCTCTTCTCGCCGCTTCCCTCCTCCGTCGCCGTCTTTGGCAGGGTAGGAGCCCCATGTCCGCAAACCCTGCTGCGGTGCATGCTACCGTCCGTTCTAGCCTTTGCCCTTGCACATCACTGTTGACCCGAGGAGACCACCGCCAAGTTCCATCAAGCCGACCGTGTTCGTCTACCGTCACCGCGGGTTTTCATCTAGTTCGGCTACAACACAAAGAGATGTGCAACTACGCGGATTCGCCGAGTACGACTACTCAGGGGACCCGTCAAGTTCATCTACGTGCATGTCCGACTACACCCGAGGTGGATAACGCCAAGTACCGACACCGTGGGTTCCTCAAGGCCGCCAAGTTCGACTACACGATGATGCGACAAGTGCCCCGACGATACGCCAAGTACCTCTACCGTCGTCTCCGGAAACGCCAAGTACCACTACGACCCGACGACCACCGAACCGGAAACGACAAGTACCCCGATGACACGTGTACCACTACCGTCGACCCTCGAAGACCCCGTGGACCCCGAACATCCACGGGACATGAACAACTACTTCCGATGACGAGATGTACCACTACCATCGAACATGAACGTCTACTTCCCCTACGCCGTGTACGACTACCATCGCGAGACCGCAAGTACCACGACAACCCCGAAGGGATTCGGACCCGTCAAGTACCTCTTCGAAAACGAACGTGAAACACTACTTCCTCTACCGTCGCCGTGTACCACTACTTCCCTCAGCGATCATCGCGAGAACGACTACTTCCTCTACTTCCCTCGACGACCCGTGAACGTCTACTTCCCTCTACGAAACTCGAACCGTCCTGTTTGATCGATCCGAAGGTATAACCCGAGGCGACCGCGATGAGATGCCCTTGCATGTATGAGATGCACGATATGTTTGCACCGTGTCCGAATTGTCCTTGCGATGCCCCTCTTTTGCCATGCCACCGTTCCGTGGGAACCCGGTAATCGGGAGCACCCCACCATCCTCGCATGACTCACTCACGTCCACGCTTTCTTTTGCACCGACATCTCGATGAGCTGTCGGAACCGATATGTTGCCGTGGCACCATTTTCGGATTCGTTGCCGTGGCACCCCTTTCTTCCACCACGGTGACATAATGCTTCATATCATGCTCATGTCAACGTTTTCATAAAAATTGCATATAACTTGTATATGTCATCCGCATCATGATAACAACATTTAAATGTTTAAAATTGTTGTTTGCATTAATTTGCTTAAATGCCATGCTAAAATGATTTATTTCATAACTAAATAACCGTAACTCGGATTTAAATAATTTATATATGTAAATGGGGTAGAAAAATGCCTAGTTTAACATGGTAGCATTACTTTGCATGTTTAACAACATTAAAATTGTGTTTAGGGCAGAACAGTACCTAATCCATAATTTGCATATGGGGATTTTCCGGAATTGTTGTTGTTGTTTCCGGCCTCATTTAATCTTGCCTAAATAGATAGTTTATTTATGCTTCACCTCTTGCCATGTTTAACCATATTTAATATTGTTGGGTAGCCTAATCAAGAGTGAACTAAATAAATGTTGTGAAGTTTTGTCAATATGCAACTCGTTGCATATTGAGCTCCACTTAACTTGTAGTGTTGTTTGTGCATATTGCCATGCCATGCCTCATTAAACCGGACATGCATCATACTTGTTTGTGCATCATGCCATGTTTATGTGATGGTTGTTTACTATGTTGTTTGCTTCTTTCCGGTTTGCTTCTCTCGTTAGCTTCGTTCCGCTCCGGAGTTGTGAGGATTCATTCGACTTCGTCCGTTTGTCTTCTTCATGGATTCGTTCTTCTTCCTTGCGGGATTTCAGGCAAGATGACCATACCCTCGAAATCACTACTATCTTTGCTTGCTAGTTGCTCGCTCTTTTGCTATGCCTATGCTACGATGCCTACCACTTGCTTATCATGCCACCCACATTGCCATGTCAAACCTCTAACCATCCTTTCCTAGCAAACCGTTGTTTGGCTATGTTACCGCTTTGCTCAGCCCCTCTTATAGCGTTGTTAGTTGCAGGTGAAGATGAAGTTTGTTCCTTGTAGGAACATGGAGATGTTGTTCCTTGTTGGAACATGTTTACTTGTTGGGATATCACAATATATCTTATTTAATTAATGCATATATATACTTGGTAAAGGGTGGAAGGCTCGGCCTTATGCCTGGTGTTTTGTTCCACTCTTGCCGCCCTAGTTTCCGTCATATCGGTATTATGTTCCCGGATTTTGCGTCCCTAACGCGGTCGGGTGATTTATGGGACCCCTTGACAGTTCGCTTTGAATAAGACTTTTCCAAAGAAGGCCCAACATTGGTTTTACCATTTGCCTCACCTATGCCCTTTTTCCTTTGGGTTTAGGAGCCCGAGGGTCATCTTTATTTTAGCCCCCGGGCGGTGCTCCTTCGAGTGTTGGTCCGAACCGAGCTACTGCATGGGCCACCTTGAGGCAACTCGAGGGTTGGTTTTACTCGTAGCTAGTCTCATCCGATGTTGCCTCGAGAACGAGGTACGTGCGACTCCTATCGGGATTTGTCGGCACATCGGGCGGCTTTGCTGGTCTTGTTTTATTGCTGTGAAATGTCTTGTAGCCGGATTCCGAGACTGATCGGGTCTTCCGGGAGAAGGAATATCCTTCGTTGATCGCGAGAGCTTATCATGGGCTAAGTTGGGACACCCTGCAGGTATTATCTTTCAAAGCCGTGCCATGCGGTTATGTGGCAGATGGGAATTTGTTAATGTCCGTTGTAGAAAACCCGGTTGATCTTAACTAAAATACACCAACGCGTGTGTAACTGTGATGGTCTCTTCTCGTGAGTCCGGAAGTGAACACGGTGTTGGAGTTATGTTTGACGTAAGTAGTTTCAGGATCACTTATTGATCATAGTTGTTCGACCGTGCTTTGCCTCCTCTTCTCGCTCTCTTTTGCGTATGTTAGCCACCATATATGCTAGTCGCTTGCTGCAGCTCCACCTCACTACCCTGTCCTACCTTTAAGCTTAAATAGTCTTGATCTCGCTGGTGTGAGATTGCTGAGTCCCGTGACTCACGATACTTCAAAACCAGTTTGCGGTGCCGGTGAAACCGTGCAGGTGGCGATCCGAGCTCAAGGAGGAGCTCGATGAAGATCTTGTTCTTTGTGTTGTTTCGTTTCAGCTTGATCAAGAGTGGAGCCAGTTGGGACGATCGGGGATCTGTGTAGCATTTGGGGTAGTCTTCTTTTATTTTGGTTCCGTAGTCGGACCTTGATTGTACCTGTATGATGTAATGTTTTACTCATGTATTGTGTGAAGTGGCGATTGTAAGCCAACTATGTATCTCTTTTCCCTTATGTATTACATGGGTTGTGTGAAGATTACCTCACTTGCGACATTGCTTTCAATGCGGTTATGCCTCTAAGTCGTGCTTCGACACGTGGGAGATATAGCCGCATCGAGGGCGTTACATTCTGGGACTTCACCACGATATCATCAACATAAGCATGAACATTGCGCCCGATCTGATTGTGAAAACAATTCTGTACGCAGCGCTGATAAGTAGCCCCTGCGCTCTTAAGCCAGAAAGCATATATACATAGCAGAAAGCCCCAAAGGGTGGAATGAAGGCCAGATACGTCTCCAACGTATCTATAATTTTTTATTGTTCCATGCTATTATATTATCCATCTTGGATGTTTTATATGCATTAATATGCTATTTTATATCATTTTTTGGGACTAACCTATTAACCTAGTGCCCAGTGCCAGTTGTTGTTTTTTCCTTGTTTTTGTCTTCTACAAAAAATAAATATCAAACGGATTCCAACAAGAATAAACCTTTAGGGTGATTTTTCTTGGACCAAAAGAAACATAGGAAGTTTCGGGAGAAGGCCAGAAGACCTACGAGGTGGCAACAAGCCCTAGGGGCGTGCCCCAGGGGGGCGCCCCCCAGGCTTGTGGGCCCCTCGTAGACCTCCTAACCCTAATTCTTGCTCCATAAATACCCAAATATTACCCCTACACTAGAGGGCATACCAAAAATACCTTTCCGCCGCCGCAGCTTCTGTTCTCGTGAGATCCCATCTTGGGGCCTTTTCCGGCACTCTGTCGGAGGGTTATTTGATCACGGAGGGCTTCTATATCAACATTGCTGCCCTTCCGATGATGTGTGAGTAGTTTACCACAGGCCTATGAGTCCATATCTAGTTGCTAGATAGTTTCTTCTCTCTCTTTGATCATCAATGCAATGTTCTCCTCGATGTTGTTGGAGTTCTATTGGATGTAATCTTCTTTTGCGGTCGTTTGTTGAGATTCGATGAATTGTGGATTTATGATCGGATTATCTATGAATATTATTTGAGTCTCCTCTGAACTATTTTATGCATGATTAAGATAGCTTCGTATTTCTCTCCGATTATTGATTTGGTTTGGCTGACTAGATGATCTATCTTGCAACAAGAGAGGTGCTTTGTGATGGGTTCAATCTTGCGGTGTCCCCACCAGTGACAGAAGGGGTAGCGAGGCACGTATTGTATTGTTCCATTAAGGATAAAAGGATGGGGTTTCACAACAAAAAAAAGACACATCCGTGACATTTTGGGACGAACGAAAAATTTTATGTCATACTTATGACACTTCTATGACGATAATTGTGACAAAACCTGGTATCATCATAGATGTGGTGGGCTCCTACTTCTATGACAAAAAATCATGACAGAAAATGGGCTTTTCGTCCTGGGCGGGCTGAAGACGCAGCTGCATGACATTCTTTGGGCCGTCCATGACGGAAAAAACCGTGGTAGAAGCGAGGGCTAGGAAAATAGCAGGGTGTTCCCAGTTACGGTGGTGGTCGGGGCTGAGTGATGCACGGAGGTTTGTGCATTTCTCTCGTACACGCATGCGCGTGGGTGCGAGGCGTTGGGCTCTAATTGAACCCGAGCGAGGCGTTCGCCATCGAACCCGGCGATTGCCTTGCAGAGCTACGCGTTCTCGAACCCGAGTCATCGATCAATGGCTGTTAATCGAACCCGATCGAGTGATTCGCCGCTCTCGCTGCTAATCAAGCCGATCAATGCTGCCTCTGGATGAACAGTGAGCGTTGCTGGGGGGTTTGGATGAACAGTTCCCGGTGGGGGTGGATGAACAGGACCCCGTGGTGTTGCCTCTGGATGAATAGGACCCCGATCAATCGAGCGGGTTGGGGCTGGATGAACAGGACCCCGTGGAGGGCTAGATGAAAAGGACCACCCCGTGGAGGGCTGGATGAACAGTAGCCCGTGGAGGGGTGGTTGGACTGGAGCCCGTGGAAAGGGTTGGTTGAACAGTAGCCGATGGAGTAGCGCGCGGTGGAGGCTGGATGAACAGGAGCCCGTGGATGAACAGCCGCAGGTGCAGGCTGGAGGAGGTCGACGATGGATGAACAGTAGCCCGTGGAGGGCGGAGGGGGTCGATGGTGGAGATGAATGCTACCTCTTGAGCACTGTGTTGGATTTCCCCGAAGAGGAGAGGATGATGCAGTAAAGTAGCGTAAGTATTTCCCTCGGTTTTTGAGAACCAAGGTATCAATCCAGTAGGAGGCCACGCACAAGTCCCTCGTACCTGCACAAAACGATAGCTCCTCTCAACCAACACGATTAGGGGTCATCAATCCCTTCAGGATCACTTACGAGAGTGAGATCTGATAGAGATGATAAATAATATTTTTGGTATTTTTTGGTATAGAGATGCAAAGTAAAAAGTAAAAGGCAAAGTAAAAACAAAGCAAGTACTAAAGTGATGGAGATTGATATGATGAGAATAGACCCGGGGGCCATAGGTTTCACTAGTGGCTTATCTCAAGAGCATAGATATTCTACGGTGGGTGAACAATATACTGTTGAGCAATTGACAGAATTGAGCATAGTTATGAGTATATCTAGGTATGATCATGTATATAGGCATCACGTCCGAGACAAGTAGACCGAAACAATTCTTCATCTACTACTATTACTCCACTCATCGACCGCTATCCAGCATGCATCTAGAGTATTAAGTTAAAATCAGAGTAACGCCTTAAGCAAGATGACATGATGTAGAGGGATAAATTCATGCAATATGATAAAAACCCCATCTTGCTATCCTCGATGGCAACAATACAATACGTGCCTTGCAACCCTTTCTGTCACTGGGTAAGGACACCGCCAGATTGAACCCAAAGCTAAGCACTTCTCCCATTGCAAGAACTACCAATCTAGTTGGCCAAACCAAACGAATAATTCGAAGAGACTTGCAAAGATAACCAATCATACATAAAAGAATTCATAGAAGATTCAAATATTATTCATAGATAAGCTGGATCATAAACCCACAATTCATCGGTATCAACAAACACACCGCAAAAAGAAGATTACATCGAGTAGATCTCCACGAGAGAGGGGGAGAACATTGTATTCAGATCCAAAAAGAGAGAAGAAGCCATCTAGCTACTAGCTATGGACCCGTAGGTCTGAAGTAAACTACTCACACTTCATCGGAGGGGCTATGGTGATGATGTAGAAGCCCTCCGTGGTGGATGCCCCCTCGTGAGCTCCTAACAGGCCCCAAGATGGGATCTCGTGGATACAGGAAGTTGTGGCGGTGGAATTAGGTTTTGGCTCCTGTTCGATCGTTTGGGGTGCGTGGTATATATAGGAGGAAGGATGCGTTGGTGGAGCAACAGGGGCCCACGAGGCGGGGCGCCCCACCCTCGTGACCGCCTCTTACGTGCCTTGGCGTGAGGGTCCAAGTCTCCGGATCACGTTCGGTGAGAAAATCATGTTTCAAGGTTTCATTCCATTTGGACTCCTTTTGATATTCCGTTTCTTGAAACACCAAATAGGCAAAAAACAGCAATTCAGGCTGGGCCTCCGGTTAATAGGTTAGTCCCATAAATAATATAAAAGTGGAAAATAAAGCCCAATATAGTCCAAAATAGTAGATAAAGTAGCATGGAGCAATCAAAAATTATAGATACGTTGGAGACGTATCAGGCATCCCCAAGCTTAATTCCTGCTCGTCCTCGAGTAGGTAAATGATAAAAAGAGAATTTTTTATGCGGGGTGATACTTTAGCATAATTTCAATGTAAATCTTCTTAATTGTGGTATAAATATTTAGATCAGAAAGATTCAAGACAAAAGTTCATATTGACATAAAAATAATAATACTTCAAGCATACTAACTACGCAATTATGTCTTCTCAAAATAACATGGCCAAAGAAAGTTATCCCTACAAAACCATATAGTCTGGCTATGCTCCATCTTCCCCACAAAAAATATTTAAATCATGCACAACCCCGATGACAAGCCAAGCAATTGTTTCATACTTTAACATTTTCAAAACTTTTTCAATCTTCACGCAATACATGAGCGTGAGCCATGGATATAGCACTATATGTGGAATAGAACGGTGGTTGTGGAGAAGACAAAAAGAGGGAAGATAGTCTCACATCAACTCGGCGTATCAACGGGCTATGGAGATGCCCATCAATAGATATCAATGTGAGTGAGTAGGGATTGCCATGCAACGGATGCACTAGAGCTATAAGTATATGAAAGTTCAACTAAAGAAACTAAGTGGGTGTGCATCCAACTCGCTTGCTCATGAAGACCTAGGGCAATTTGAGGAAGCCCATCATTGGAATATACAAGCCAAGTTCTATAATGAAAAATTCCCACTAGTATATGAAAGTGACAAAATGAGAGACTCTCTATCATGAAGATATTGGTGCTACTTTGAAGCACAAGTGTGGTAAAAGGATAGTAACATTGTCCCTTCTCTCTTTTCTCTCTTTTTTTTATTTGGGCCTTTTCTCCTTTTCATGGCCTCTTTTTTTTTCTTTTTTTTTCGTCCGGAGTCTCATCCCGACTTGTGGAGGAATCATAGTCTCCATCATCCTTTCCTCACTAGGACAATGCTCTAATAATGATGATCATCACACTTTTATTTTTCTTACAACTCAACAATTACAACTCGATACTTAGAACAAAGTATGACTCTATATGAATGCCTCGGGCGGTGTACCGGGATATGCAATGAAACATGAGTGACATGTATGAAAGAATTATGAAAGGTGGCTTTGCCACATATACAATGTGAACTACATGATCATGCTAGCAATATGACAATGATGGAGCGTGTCATAATAAACGGAACGGTGGAAAGTTGCATGGCAATATATCTCGGAATGGCTATGGAAATGCCATGATAGGTAGGTATGGTCGCTGTTTTGAGGAAGATATATGGTGGGTGTATGATACCGGCGAAAAGTGTGCGGTATTAGAGAGGCTAGCAATGGTGGAAGGATGGGAAAAAGTGCGTATAATCCATGGACTCAACATTAGTCATAAAGAACTCATATACTTATTGCAAAAATCTAGAAGTTATAAAAGAAAAGTATTACGCACATGCTCTTAGGGGGATAGATTGGTAGGAAAAGACCATCGCTCGTCCCCGACCGCCACTCATAAGGAAGACAATCAATAAATAAATCATGCTCCGAGTTCATCACATAACGGTTCACCATACGTGCATGCTACGGGAATCACAAACTTCAACACAAGTATTCTTTAAATTCACAACTAATCAACTAGCATGACTCTAATATCATCATCTTCATATCTGAAAACAGTTATCAAGCATCAAAATTTTCCTAGTATTCAACGCACTCAAAAGAAAGTTTCACAGATCTTGAATACCAAGTATATTAACATTAAGCAAATTACCATGCTATTAACGACTCTCAAAATAATCTAAGTGAAGCATGAGAGATCAATAGTTTCTTTAAAACAAACCCACCACCGTGCTCTAAAATATCTAAGTGAAGCACTAGAGCAAAAATTATCACGCTCAAAAGATATAAGTGAAGCACTATGAGCAAAACTATCAAGCTCAAAAGATATAAGTGAAGCACATAGAGTATTCTATCAAATTACAATTCATGTATGGCTCTCTCAAAAGGTGTGTACAACAAGGATGATTGTCGTAAACTAACAAGAAAAGACGCAAATAATACAAGACGCTCCAAGCAAAACACTTATCATGTGGTGAATAAAAATATAGCTCCAAGTAAATTACCGATGGAAGTAGACGAAAGAGGGGATGCCTTCCGGGGCATCCCCAAGCTTTGACTTTTTGGTGTCCTTGGATTATATTGGGGGTGCCATGGGCATCCCCAAGCTTAGGCTCTTGCCACTCCTTGTTCCATAATCCATCAAAAGAATTCACCCAAAACTTGAAAACTTCACAACACAAAACTTAATAGAAATCTCGTGAGCTCCGTTAGAGAAAGACAACAAAAGACTACTTTAAAGTACTGTAATCAACTCATTATTTATTTATATTGGTGTTAAACCTACTGTATTCCAACTTCTCTATGTATTATAAACTATTTTACTAGCTATAGATTCATCAAAATAAGCAAACAACACACGAAAAACAGAATCTGTCAAAAACAGAACAGTCTGTAGTAATATGTAACTAACTCAAACTTCTGGAACTCAAAAACATCTACCAAATTTAGAAGACCTAGATAATTTGTTTATTGATCAGAAGCAATTGGAATCAGTATTTTACCACGTTCTGGTGATTTTTAATAATTCGGGCACTGAGCGCAAAGTTTCTGGAAATTACAGCAAGATCAAATAACTATCATCCAAGAAGATCCAATAGGTCTAGCTTGGCACAAACACTAATTAAAACATAAAACCACATATAAACAGAGGCTATATGGATAATTTATTCCTAAACAGAAGCAAAAGCAAAAAATAAAAATAAAAAAATTGGGTTGCCTCCCAACAAGCGCTATCGTTTAACGCCCCTAGCTAGGCATAAAAGCAAGGATAGATCTAGGTATTGCCATATTTGGTAGGAAATCCATAAGTGGCTCTCAAGATAGATTCATATGGTAATTTTATTTTCTTTCTATGGAAGTGTTCCATGCCCTTCTTTAAGGGAAATTGGAATCTAATATTCCCTTCCTTCATATCAATAATTGCACCAATCGTTCTAAGGAAAGGTCTACCAAGAATAATAGGACATGAAGGATTGCAATCTATATCAAGAACGATAAAATGTACGGGCACATAATTCCTATTTGCAAAAATAAGAACATCATTAATTCTTCCCATAGGCTTTTTAATAGTGGAATCCGCAAGATGCAAGTTTAGAGAGCAATCATCAAAGTCACGGAAATCTAGCAAATCACACAAAGTTTTGGGGATAGTAGAGACACTAGCACCCAAATCACACAAGGCATGAAACTCATAATTTTTAATTTTAATTTTAATAGTAGGTTCCCACTCATCATAGAGTTTTCTAGGGATAGAGACTTTCAACTCAAGTTTTTCTTCATAAGATTGCATCAAGGCATCAACAATGTGTTCGGGAAAGGCCTTATTTTGACTATAAGCATGAGGAGAATTTAGCACGGATTGCAACAAGGAAATACAATCAATTAAATAGCAATTTTCATAATTAAATTCCTTGAGATCCAAAATAGTGGGTTTAGCAACATCAAGGTTTTTATTTCTTTCAATCCCACATTTATCAATTTCTTCATCAAGATCTAAAAACTCCAAATTCTTAGAACGCCTTCTAGGTAAAGGAAGATCATATTTAGTTTCATCAAGATTCATATTGCAAAACAAAGATTTAATGGGGGACACATCAATAACTTTTAGATCTTCATCTTGATTTTCATTGGAATTAGAAGAACACGCTTTAATAAAGGCATCTTTGGAAGCACGCATCCTAGCGGTTCTTTCTTTGCACTCATCAATGGAAATTCTCATAGCTTTGAGAGACTCATTGATATCATGCTTAGGAGGAATAGATCTAAGCTTTAAAGAATCAATTTCAAGATAAATTCTATCAACGTTCCTAGCCAAATCATCAACTTTAAGCAATTTCTCTTCAAGCAAAGCATTAAAATTCTTTTGTGAATTCATAAACTCTTTATCACTATTCTCAAATTCAGAGGGCATCTTATTAAAATTTCCATAAGAGTTGTTGTAGGAATTTCCATAATTATTAGAAGGATTACTAGGATAAGGCCTAGAATTAAAATTCCCTCTATACGCGTTGTAACCAAAATTATTCCTACCAACAAAATTCACATCCATAGATTCATTATTATTCTCAATCAAAGTAGACAAAGGCATATCATTAGGATCAGAAGAAACACTCTTAGTAGCAAATAATTTCATAAGTTCATCCATCTTTCCACTCAAAACATTAATTTCTTCTATCGCATGCACTTTTTTATTAGTAGATCTTTCAGTGTGCCATTGAGAATAATTAACCATAATACTGTCTAGAAGTTTAGTAGCATCTCCTAGAGTGATTTCCATAAAAGTGCCTCCCGCGGCCGAATCTAAAAGATTTCTAGAAGCAAAATTAATCCGGCATAAAAGTTTTGTATAATCATCCACAAGTTCAAACCATGAGTAGGACTATTACGTATCATTAATTTCATTCTCTCCCAAGCTTGTGCAACATGTTCATGATCAAGTTGCTTAAAATTCATAATATCGTTCCTAAGAGAGATAATCTTAGCGGGAGGAAATTACTTAGAGATAAAAGCATCTTTGCACTTGTTCAAGAATCAATACTATTTTTAGGCAGAGATGAAAACCACACTTTAGCACGATCTCTAAGCGAAAAAGGAAATATCTTCAACTTAACGACATCATTATCGACATCTTCTTTTCTTTTGCATATCACATAAATCAACGAAGCTATTCAGATGAGTAGCGACATCTTCACTGGGAAGGTCGGCGAATTGATCTTTCATAACAAGATTCAACAAAACAGTATTGATTTCACAAGATTCAGTATTGGCAAGAGGAGCAATCGGAGTGCTAAGGAAATCATTATTATTAGTATTGGTGAAGTCACACAATTTGGTAGCATCTTGAGCCATTGCGACAAACAAGCAATCCAACACACGAGCAAACAAGCGGACGAGGAAAAGGCAACGGAAAAAGAGGAGGAGATTGGGAAAGAGAGGGCGAATAAAACGGCAAGGGTGAAGTTGGGGAGAGGAAAACGAGAGGCAAATGGCAAATAACGTAATGCGAGAGATAGGGATTGTGATGGGTACTTGGTATGGTTGACTTGCTCTTGTGTGAGCCTCCTCGGCAACGGTACCAGAAATTCTTCTTGCTACCTCTTGAGCAATGCGTTGGATTTCCCCGAAGAGGAGAGGATGATGTAGTAAAGTAGCGTATGTATTTCCCTCAGTTTTTGAGAACCAAGGTATCAATCCAGTAGGAGGCCACGCACAAGTCCCTCGTACCTGCACAAAACGATAGCTCCTCGCAACCAACGCGATTAGGGGTTGTCAATCCCTTCATGGTCACGTACGAGAGTGAGATCTGATAGAGATGATAAATAATATTTTTGGTATTTTTTTATAGAGATGCAAAGTAAAAAGTAAAAGGCAAAGTAAAAACAAAGCAAGTATTAAAGTGATGGAGATTGATATGATGAGAATAGACCCGGGGGCCATAGGATTCACTAGTGGCTTCTCTCAAGAGCATAGATATTCTACGGTGGGTGAACAAATTACTGTTGAGCAATTGACAGAATTGAGCATAGTTATGAGTATATCTAGGTATGGTCATGTATATAGGCATCACGTCAGAGACAAGTAGATCGAAACGATTCTGCATCTACTACTATTACTCCACTCATCGACCGCTATCCAACATGCATCTAGAGTATTAAGTTAAAAACAGAGTAACGCCTTAAGCAAGATGACATGATGTAGAGGATAAATTCATGCAATATGATAAAAACCCATCTTGTTATCCTCGATGGCAACAATACAATACGTGCCTTGCAACCCTTTACATCATTTGGTAAGGACACTGCAAGATTGAACCCAAAGCTAAGCACTTCTCCCATTGCAAGAACTACCAATCTAGTTGGCCAAACCAAATGGATAATTCAAAGAGACTTGCAAAGATAACCAATCATACATAAAAGAATTCAGAGAAGATTCAAATATTATTCATAGATAAGCTGGATCATAAACCCACAATTCATCGGTCTCAACAAACACACCGCAAAAAGAATATTACATCGAATAGATCTCCACGAGAGAGGGGGAGAACATTGTATTGAGATCCAAAAAGAGAGAAGAAGCCATCTTGCTACTAGCTATGGACCCGTAGGTCTGAAGTAAACTACTCACACTTCATCGGAGGGGTTATGGTGATGATGTAGAAGCCCTCCGTGGTGGATGCCCCTCCAAATGAGCTCAAAATAGGCCCCAAGATGGGATCTCGTGGATACTGAGGAAGTTGCGGCGGTGGAATTAGGTTTTGGCTCCTGTTACGATCGTTCGGGGTGCGTAGGTATATATAGGAGGAAGGAGGCGTCGGTGGAGCAACAGGGGCCCACGAGGCGGGCGCGCCTAGGGGCGCCCCCCACCCTCGTGACCGCCTCTGTTACTTCTTGGAGTAGGGTCCAAGTCTCTTGGATCACGTTCGGTGAGAAAATCACGTTTCCGAAGGTTTCATTCCGTTTGGACTCCGTTTGATATTCCGTTTCTTCGAAACACTGAAATAGGCAAAATACAACAATTCTGGGCTGGGTCTCCGGTTAATAGGTTAGTCCCAAAAATAATATAAAAGTGGAAAATAAAGCCCAATATAGTCCAAAACAGTAGATAAAGTAGCATGGAGCAATCAAAAATTATAGATACGTTGGAGACGTATCAATGAACAATATCCCATCGAGTCCCGTTTTGCGGTACACCACACCCCTCCCGATGAACAGGACCCCCATTTTGACGGTAGCGCTCCAAAACAAGTCCGGTTCCTCCGTTGTGCGGTACGCCACACCCCTCCCGATCAACAGGACCCCGTTTCGACCGTAGGAGGTCCATTTCCTCCGTTTTGCGGTACACCAGACCCCTCCCGATGAACAGGATCCCGTTTCGAATGTGGCCGGTCGAACACAAGGCCGTTTCCTCCGTTGTGCGGTACGCTAGGCCTCGTTTCCATCGGCTATTCCGTCCAAGCCGGTTGGCTCCCACGCGTTCCGTTGTCTCCCGATGAACACGGCGCATTTCATTGCCTCCCAATGAACACAACGACGACGTAGTTTCTCTGTTCCTACCCAGCCATGTACACGAGTCCTGGCCGTACGTACGCGCGAGTAGGCGTTCGAGACCCCGCGCGTATGTACGTACGTGGCTGCATTTATTTTCTTGCACCCTGGCCGTTGTACGTACGTGTACATGCTACGTGCGTGGGTCTACTACGACACGTGCGCGCCTCTACATCAACCAGTATGTACATACACGTTCGCGACCAGAATGACAACGCTACATACGCTTCGACTAGGTGCGTCCCGACTGTCAGGCACTTCCTTGTAGCGACCCGACCTCAGATGGTCAAGTCTCTGTGCTTCTGTGTCATCCCTGGATCGGTAATGCTGACACACACAGTACTCGAAGGATTTATAACAGAGTAGGAATCACACACTTATTACATCGAATGTCTCAAAAGAGAACTTATTACAATAATATGGCTTAAGGCCATCTAATGTGATAACAGCGGAAGGCTTGGAAGATAAAGTGAGTCCATCAACTCCAACGGCATAACTGAGCTGCACGGCAACGACCTACGATCCTTACTCATCGTCTGAAAAGTCGGCAACATAATACGTTGCAGCCCGAGAACGGGTCAGCACATGGAATATGCTGGCAATATAACACAAAGAGTAGTGAAAGAACAAGCTATACTACATGCATATATGGCTGGTGGAAAGCTCTGTGGTTACAGTTTTGCGAAAAGCCAATTTTTCCCTACACCAAAGGAATAAATTTTACTTTAACTATCATGGTGGTTGAAACATCATTGAGAAGGTATAACCCCAACTCAATCCCAATTAAAGTGATTAACAACCCAAAAGTATTAATTTAGAGTGATGAGATACATGTGAATACTCAAGTACTAGATACTCAGAATTGTCCATAACCGGGGACACGGCTAACCATGATTAGATTGTACACTCTGCAGAGGTTTGCACACTTTTCCCCACAAGACTCGATCGCCTCTGTTGGTTTCTCGCACTGCATGGTGTTTGAGAGACGGATGACCGAGACACAGTCTTTCAGAAACATTAATTCTCTACTCCGGATAGATCATACCAAACCTATAAAACCCACTACCTGCTGATCTACCTCTTCGAGAGCTTCACGTAACTTACTCAACTATGCTAGAGCCCATAATAGCTTGTGGCTGCACACGGAAGTTTCTAGCATGAATAATCTCAGTTCCTTTGAGCACTGGTGGCGGTCCATAGGAAGATCACACGGGTACCCCGGGATTTCCAAAAAAAACAGACAACACTGGGTTCCCCAGGTGCCTCAATCCACCCAGATGTGTATTTAAGTTGCCACCTTAAAGTAAACCATTAATTAATAATCTCATGTATGTCGTGAATATCTCTCAAACCCAGACCATGTCTACGAGCATAGCATGGCAATATAAGCATAACGTAGAAGTAACACCCAAGGGTTTGAAAGTAACAGTGCAATAGGTTCCTACCTCATCATCTACTTCCCAACCCACAAATTAATGCCATCCTAATCATGCAATGTTTGAGGATTGAGCTAATGCATAAAAACTGGGTATGAAAAGATATGATCAAGTGTTACTTGCCTTGTCGACGATCCGTGAATCCTAGAGACTCAGTAGTAACACGCTTACCGCACTCGGGAATTCTATCGCAAGCAAACAATACATACATAAGCAACAAACAAAGATGCGCAAACGAAACTTCAACTGAAAGAGGTTGACCGGAGAGTTCAACTTAAGAACTCCGGTTTGCAAAAAGAATCAAACCAAACGAAACAACGAAACTCAAACGGCGAAAGAAATAGGGTCCGTTTACTAATCTGAACTAGAGTCAAATTTTACAATGATAAAACTGGTTTAAGTTGATTATTCGGAAAGAGGGTTTGAGATGAAACTCCAGCGCTTGAATCGCCTGATTCCGATAAACGAGCGAAAAGATAAACAGGTTTGAAAATTGGATCAGAAATCGCGATCAGAATAACCGCGGAATAAATCTGATAAAAGAAAAGCGACGAACTGCTAAACGAACGAACGTTCGTTAACAGAACCTAAACAGTGAACGCGTTCGTTAGAACGAACGGACGAACGGACGTTCGCTAATTAAATAAACCGACGAAAATAAACCGATATATATATATAAACGATCTAGGGTTTTATAAAAAATACCGAAGGGTTTTCTAAAAAAAACCGGCGGCGGGGTCGGGTACCTCAGGTGGCGCGTCCGTGGGCGGGCGGCTCTCGCGGGTTCCGGGTGGGGCGGGGTCGGCGGGGGCGGCGGCGATCGGCGGGAGGGCGGCGACGGCGCTGGGCGGCGGCGACGGCGGATCGGGCTCGGGGCGCTCGGGCTCGGGCTCCGCGGGTTCGAGTGGCGGCGGGCTCGGGTGGTGGCGGGTGGTGGGGTGGCGGCGGGCGGCGGCATTTATAGGGGCGGGTGGGCTCGGCTTGGGAAGGGGCGCCGGGGTGGTGTCCGCTCGGACTTTGCCCTCGGCGTCCGTGCCTCGCTGCGCCATGCGAGGAAGGCGGCGCGCTCGGCTGGCCGGCTGGCTCGGTGGGCCTTTGGCCCGATCGGTATGAATCGTTTTTTTAAATTATTCATGAAAGAAAAATTCCTAGAAAAATAAATAAAAATCTAGAAATTCCAAAATAAGTTTCCTCCGTCTAAATAAAATATTTAGAACTAGATGAACTTTTCTTGGCCCCTAAAATGCAACTTTTTAAAACGTGCAAATTTTTCTAGGGCAAATAAAATTCCAAATAAAATTAAATAAAACCCCAAAAATGATTTTAACATTTTTCCTCCGTTATTTCAATTATTTTGGAGAAGTCATATTATCTCCCCTCATTTATTTATTTAAATTGAAATAGTTTTCCGGAGAGAAAAATAATTAAAATCCAATATCCTCGTCTTTCATTATTTGACAAAATTCAAATATGAAAATCGAAAAATCCCCAACTCTCTCGGAGGTTCCTTGAGTTGCTTAGGATTTTCGAGGATTTGAAAACAGAATGCAATAAAATATGATATGCATGGATGACCTATGTATAACATGCCAAATTGAAAATTTGGGATGTTACAAACCTACCCCCCTTAAGATGAATCTCGCCCTCGAGATTCGGGTTGGCTAGAAAATAGGTGCGGATGGTCCTTGCGAATATCATCTTCTCGCTCCCAGGTGGCTTCCTCCTCGGTATGGTGGCTCCACTGAACTTTACAAAACTTGATCACCTTGTTGCGAGTGACTCGGCTATCAAACTCGAGAATCTTTACCGCTTCTCCTCATAAGTCAAGTTATTATCCAATTGTATCGCCTCCAGGGGTACTGTATCCTTTAGTGGTATGTCAGCCATCTCAGCGTGGCACTTCTTCAGTTGCGACACGTGAAACACATCATGAACTCCTGATAGTCCTTCAGGTAACTCCATCTTGTAGGCAACTTCTCCCATTCGTTCCAAAACACGATACGGTTCTACAAATCTTGGGGCTAACTTTCCCCTTACTACAAAATGTTTCACTCCCCTCAGGGGTGATACTCGCAGATATACTATGTCTCCGATTTCATAGGTTACTTGCTTGCGTTTTGAATCTGCGTAACTCTTCTGTCTAGACTGAGCAATCTTTAGCCTGTCTCTGATCAGTTTGACCTTTTCCTCTGAGTCTTTGATCAAATCTGGTCCAAACAACTGACGGTCTCCAACCTCATCCCACATCAATGGTGTTCTACATCTGCGTCCATATGGAGCTTCGAACGGTGCCATCTTCAAACTGGCCTGGTAGCTGTTGTTGTATGAGAATTCTGCGTACGAAAAATTGTCATCCCAACTAGATCCATAATCTAGCGCACAGGCTCTCAACATGTCCTCCAAAATCTGATTGACTCTCTCGGTCTGTCCATCCGTTTGTGGGTGGAACGCGGTACTAAACTCCAATCTGGTACCCAAAGTTTGGTGTAGTTGATTCCAAAACTTTGAAGTAAACTATGTTCCTCTATCCGATACGATACTCCTCGAACTCCATGCAAACATACGATCCTGGTCATATATATCTTGGCTAACTTGGCACTTGTATAAGTTGTTTTCACTGGGATAAAGTGAGCTACTTTGGTTAACCGATCCACTACTACCCATATTGAATGCTTCGGTTCTGGGTAATCCGGTGATAAAATCCATGCCAAGTTTGTCCCACTTCCATTCGGGTATTGGCATAGGCTGCAACAGTCCTGCTGGCTTTTGGTGCTCTGCCTTCACTCTCTGGCATACATCACAAACGGCTACGTACTCGGCAATATCCTTCTTCATACCAGTCCACCAGAAACGTTCCTTCAAGTCCAAATACATCTTGGTGTTTCCGGGGTGAATCGAGTATGGTGAGTCATGAGCCTCTTGAAGTATTAACTTCCTGATCTCCAAATTGTTGGGCACATAGATCCGATCCTCAAACCACAAGGTATCGTGCTCATCCTCGCGAAAACCTTTGGCTTTTCCTTTGCCCATCTTTTCTCTTATCTCAACAATCTCTTTATCCTCCTTTTGAGCGTCTCGAATCTTGTCTAACAAGGTCGACTGGACCTCCATTGTTGCAAGAAAACCTCTTGGAACAATCTCCAACTGAAGTTCCATAACATCCTCGGCTAACTCCTTTGGCAGTCCTCTATCCTTAAGGATATTGGCATAACTCTTCCGACTCAAAGCGTCTGCTACAACGTTGGCTTTTCCTGGATGATAGTGTAGCTTCATGTCGTAATCCTTTATAAGTTCTAGCCATCTCCTCTGTCTGAGGTTTAACTCCTTCTGTGTGAAAATGTACTTCAAACTCTTATGATCCGTGTACACATCACAACGGTTTCCCATGAGATAATGTCTCCAGGTCTTCAACGCATGTACTACAGCTGCTAACTCCAAATCATGCGTGGCATAGTTCAACTCATGAGGCTTCAGCTTGCCGTGAGGCATCTGAAACAACTTTTCCTTCCTGCATAAGAACACATCCAAGTCCCAATCGAGAGGCATCACAATACACTTGAAACTCCTTATGTATATCCGCAAGGTCAAGACTGGGTTGTAGTCAACCGCTTTCTTCAACTCTTGGAAGCTTGTCTCACAATCCTCTGTCCATTTGAACTTGGTATCCTTCTTTAGTAACTCTGTCATAGGTTTAGCAATCTTGGAAAAATTCTCAATGAATCTCCGATAATACCTGCCACCCAAGGAAATGCGAATCTCACCGATGAAGTGGGTGCCAACCATTCGGTGACTGACTGAATTTTACTGGGATCTACTGCTATACCCTCTCCCGATATAACATGCCCAAGAAATCCAACTTCCTTCAACCAAAACTCGCACTTGCTGAACTTGGCATATAACTGGTGTTCCCTGAGTTTCTCAAGAACCAAACGTAGGTGTTCTGCGTGCTCCTCTTCGTTCTTCGAGTAAACCATAATATCATCGATAAACACCACAACAAACTTGTCCAAATACTCCATGAACACTTTGTTCATCATACTCATAAAATAGGCAGGGGCGTTAGTCAGTCCAAACGACATGACCGTATACTCATATAATCCATATCGAGTGGTGAATGCTGTCTTTGGTATATCCTTCTCTCGGATCTTCAACTGATGGTATCCTGATCGTAGATCAATCTTAGAAAACACCTTAGCTCCTTGCAACTGATCAAACAGATCATTAATCATCGGTAAAGGATACTTGTTCTTTATTGTTACTTCATTCACAGCTCGGTAATCAACAACCATCCTTAGGGATTTATCCTTCTTCTCCACCAAAAGTACTGGAGCTCCCCAAGGTGATGAACTTCTACGAATGTAACCTTTCTCCAATAGCTCCTTGATCTGCTTCTTAATTTCCTCCAGATCATTTGCGGGCATCCGATAGGGTCTCTTTGATATTGGCCCTGTACCTGGCATTAGCTCTATCAGAAACTCGATATATCGATCCGGTGGCATGCCTGGTAACTCTTCCGGAAAAACATCTGGATAATCCTTCACTACAGGTACTTCCTCTTGTACAACTCCCGTGAGGGCATTCACTTGGCTCCTCCTAGGCATATGCCTAGATACATACTTAATCCTTTTTCCCTCTGGGGTGGTAAGATAAATTGACTTGCTAACACAGTCAATACTTCCTCCAAACTTTGACATCCAATCCATACCTAATATCACATCCAATCCTTGCGACTCCAAGATAATTAGGTCAGACGGAAAAACATGCGTGCCAATGTTTAGGGGTATCTGGGTGCACCATCTGCTAGCCATATACTCTGCTCCAGGCGAGCTCACTAAAAGAGGGGTCCTAAGGGTCTGGGTTGGCAACTTAAACTTATCCACAAATCCCCTTGATATGTATGAATGCGATGCACCAGTATCAAAAAGAACAATAGCGGTAAATGACTGAACCAGAAACTTACCTATTACCGCGTCCGGCTGCTCTTCAACTTCCTCCATGTTAACGTGGTTCACTTGTCCTTTGTTGAATGGATTGGGCTTCTTCCCGGTGCTCCCATTCCCGTTTCCATTCTTTCCTTCAGGGCAGTCATTGGCATAGTGCCCTATCTTCCCGCACTTAAAGCAAATAACTTGGCTTAAGTCCCTCTTGGCGGGTGTAGGTGGGTTAGAGCGATTCTGATTATTGTTGACTCCATTTCCATTCCCGTTCTTCGCACCATTATGCGATCCTCCTCCAGTATGGTTATGTCCTCCATGGTTATGAACTAGTCCTCCCGAGTTCGGGGTTAAGCGAGGTTTCTGGTGAGCCCCTGAGTTATACTTCCCTTGTCCATACTTCCTCTTACGACTCTCAATTTGCTGCTGCTTTCCTTCAATCATTAGGGCCTTATCTACCAACTCCTGGTAGTTGTTGAAAGTTGCCACCATCAACTGCATACTCATCTCATCATTCAGCCCTTCCATGAACTTCTCTTGCTTCGCGGCATCCGTGGCCACATCATCGGGGCATAGCGTGATAACTTGCTAAACTCATCCACGTCTCGGGCCACAAGACGGTTCCCTGGCGTAAGTTACTGAAACTCACGCTTCTTTATCTGCATGGCTCCAGTTGAAACATGGGCCGTGCGAAAAGCTTGTTGGAACTGGTCCCAAGTGACATTGGCTATAGGAAAAGTAGCCATGTAATTCTCCCACCATGCGGCTACTGGTCCATCCAATTGATGTGCGGCAAAGCGCACTCTTTCAGCATCTGTGCATCCTACGGTAGTTAACTCCCTTCCAATACGGCGTAACCAGTCATCTGCAACTATTGGCTCGGTGCTACTGGAAAACACCGGCGGTTGTAACCTTAGAAAGCGGGCTAAATTGTCCACTGGCGGCGGGTTGTTGTTGTTGTTGTTGGCATTGCCCTGGTTCTGAACTAGTAATTGCATCAAGGTATTCTGCTGTTGGATCAGCTGAGTGAGCTCCGGTGGAAAAGCAAAACCGGGGTCACGTCTCGGAGGCATCTGAGGGTTTAGAGGGGAGAGATTAGAAATAGAAAGAGGTCTAGTGAGAAAACACTACCCATATGCACATGAGGCAAAAACACACATTCATTCAATCAAGCAAGCAAGGGCATACAAAACGATCTAGGACTATCGCATAAGTGCTCAACTACTACTAGTTACATGGGGAAAAATACTACTAATATTTGGTGGTCATCTAGAAATTTTGATCGGTGGAAGACTCCATGATGTCTGCTCCAGCTTCGTCTTCATAGTCATCATCACTTGGATCTGAGTCGGTGTCGTCGATGATGATGTAGTTGTCTGGACAAGCGGGGTCTTCTTCCTCTTCTTGCTCCTCTTCCTTGGGTGCTGGTCCTCCCATGAAAACTCCAATCTTCTTGACTAGGTCGTCGTTCTTCTCCAGTAGTATCTTGATTTCTTCCTCATATCCATCGCGGGTAGACTTGAGTTCTTCCTCCAATTCGATGATCTTGGACTTCGCCTTCTTCAACTCCATCATGTCTGCGCACATCTGGTTCTCATGACATCGAATGTGCTGGTTTAGCTCCTGGATGTAAGCTGCAATGGATCTATCCTTCTTGGTGCTAATTACTTCCCATTGCTCGTCTCGGCGCCCACATATTTGGTATATGGTGTCTTTAAGCTCCTTGTTGTAGACTTCTCCAATGCGTCCCATGGTAATGTGAGCTGCCATACTCTTGCCTAAACTCCATGTTGGTGCATTGAAAACACATACTATGGGCTCGTGCTTGGCAAACGTCCTTCCGGAACTAGAGCTTGAATCTTCCAAAGATTCTTCTTCCGGTAAGGTGGCGTTATGCGTCGGTGAAGCTTGGTATTCCAATATTCAGGTACCTAGTGACTTCCTTCAAGTGGCGTCCAAAGGTGTGTCTTCATCCGGTTGGGCAAACTTGTACTTCATCTCCGTCATCCTAAAGAGTGGAAAATGGAGAGGTCGAAATGAGTAGAGAGGAGTGACCTATGGTTTTATCTTAGTGGTCGTGTCCTACACTCAGCGTGTGCTCGATACCATCTTGTAGCGACCCGACCTCGGATGGTCAAGTCTACGTGCTTCGTGTCATCCTGGATCGGTAATGCCGACACACACAGATTTGAAGGATTTATAACAGAGTAGCAATCACACACTTATTACATCGAATGTCTCAAAAGAGAACTTATTACAATAATATGGCTTAAGGCCATCTAATGTGATAACAGCGGAAGGCTTGGAAGATAAAGTGAGTCCATCAACTCCAACGGCATAACTGAGCTGCACGGCAACGACCTACGATCCTTACTCATCGTCTGAAAAGTCTGCAACATAATACGTTGCATCCCGAGAACGGGTCAGCACATGGAATATGCTGGCAATATAACACAAAGAGTAGTGAAAGAACAAGCTATACTACATGCATATATGGCTGGTGGAAAGCTCTGTGGTTACAGTTTTTCGAAAAGCCAATTTTTCCCTACACCAAAGGAATAAATTTTACTTTAACTATCATGGTGGTTGAAACATCATTGAGAAGGTATAACCCCAACTCAATCCCAATTAAAGTGATTAACAACCCAACAAGATTAATTTAGAGTGATGAGATACATGTGAATACTCAAGTACTAGATACTCGAATTGTCCATAACCGGGACACGGCTAACCATGATTAGATTGTACACTCTGCAGAGGTTTCCACACTTTTCCCCACAAGACTCGATCGCCTCCGTTGGTTTCTCGCCTGCATGGTGTTTGAGAGACGGATGACCGAGACACGCCTTTCGTAAACATTAACTCTCTACTCCTGGATAGATCATACCAAACCTATAAAACCCACTACCGCTGATCTACCTCTTCGAGAGCTTCACGTAACTTACTCAACTATGCTAGAGCCCATAATAGCTTGTGGCTGCACACGGAAGTTTCTAGCATGAATAATTTCAGTTCCTTTGAGCCTGGTGGCGGTCCATAGGAAGATCACACGGTACCCGGATTTCCAAAAAAAACAGACAACACTGGGTTCCCCGGTGCCTCAATCCACCAGATGTGTATTTAAGTTGCCACCTTAAATTAAACCATTAATTAATAATCTCACATCTGTCGTGAATATCTCTCAAACCCAAACCACGTCTACGAGCATAGCATGGCAATATAAGCATAACGTAGAAGTAACCCCCAAGGGTTTGAAAGTAACAGGGCAATAGGTTCCTACCTCATCATCTACTTCCCAACCCAAAAATTAATTCCATCCTAATCATGCAATGTTTGAGGATTGAGCTAATGCATAAAAACTGGGTATGAAAAGATATGATCAAGTGTTACTTGCCTTGCTGACGATCCGTGAATCCTAGAGACTCGTAGTAACACGCTTCACACTCCGGGAATTATATCGCAAGCAAACAATACATACATAAGCAACAAACAAAGATGCGCAAACGAAACTTCAACTGAAAGAGGTTGACCGGAGAGTTCAACTTAAGAACTCCGGTTTGCAAAAAGAATCAAACCAAACGAAACAACGAAACTCAAACAGCGAAAGAAATAGGGTCCGTTTACTAATCTGAACTAGATTCAAATTTTACAATGATAAAAACTGGTTTAAGTTGATTATTCGGAAAGAGGGTTTCGAGATGAAACTCCAGGCGCTTGAATCGCCTGATTCCGATAAACGAGCGAAAAGATAAACAAGTTTGAAAATTGGATCAGAAATCGCGATTAGAATAACCGCGGAATAAATCTGATAAAAGAAAAGCGACGAACTGCTAAACGAACGAACGTTCGTTAACAGAACCTAAACAGTGAACGCGTTCGTTAGAACGAACGGACGAACGGACGTTCGCTAATTAAATAAACCGACGAAAATAAACCGATATATATATAAAAACGATCTAGGTTTTTATAAAAAAAACCGAATGATTTTCTAAAAAAACCGGCGGCGGGGTCGGTACCTCCGGCGAGGCGCGTCTGGCGGGCGGGCGGCTCCGCAGGTTCGAGGTGGGGCGGGGTCGGCGGCGACTCGGGAGGGCAGCGACGGCGCTGGGCGGCGGCGACGGCGGATCGGGCTCCGGGCGGCTCGGGGCTCGGGGCTCCGGCGGGTTCAGCGGCGGCGGGGGCTCGGGTGGTGGCGGGTGGTGGGGTGGCGGGGGCGGCGACATTTATAGGGGCGGGCTGGGCTCGGCTTGGGAAGGGGCGCCGGGGTGGAGTCCGCTCGGACTTCGCCCTCGGCGTCCGTGCCTCTCTGACGGCGGCGTGTGGGAAGGCGGCGGCGCTGGTCGGGCTGGCTCTACTGGGCCTTTGGCCCGAGCGGGTCTATTTTTTTTTTTAAAAAAATTATTCCGCCGAAAGAAAAATTCCTAGAAAAATAAATAAAAATCTAGAAATTCCAAAATAAGTTTCCTCCATCTAAATAAAATATTTAGAACTAGATGAACTTTTCTTGGCCCCTAAACTGCAACTTTTTAAAACGTGCAAATTTTTCTAGGGCAAATAAAATTCCAAATAAAATTAAATAAAACCCCAAAAATGATTTTAACATTTTTCCTCCGTTATTTCAATTATTTTGGAGAAGTCATATTATCTCCCCTCATTTATTTATTTAAATTGAAATAGTTTTCCGGAGAGAAAAATAATTAAAATCCAATATCCTCGTCTTTCATTATTTGACAAAATTCAAATATGAAAATCGAAAAATCCCCAACTCTCTCCGAGGGTCCTTGAGTTGCTTAGGATTTTCAAGGATTTGAAAACAGAATGCAATAAAATATGATATGCATGGATGACCTATGTATAACATGCCAAATTGAAAATTTGGGATGTTACATTCCTTACGTGCGAAGATATAGCTGGTGGGTCCCAGCAGTCAGGGGGGCGAATCGTTTTTTTTTGCCCGGACGCACTTCCTTGCGTGCGAAGATTTAGCTGGTAGGTCCCAGCAGTCAGGGGGGAAACATTTTTTTCACGAAATACGGTTGCCCATCCGGTGGGTCACTGTTGTCAGGTGGAGGAATCATTATTTTCCCCGTAATAAGGAGCGATTCCTTCTCGCACCGTGGACCCAAATTGTCGGCCTCTCCACGTCTGATCCACGTTTGATGGAAGCCGTTCCTTGACCACGTTGACCACGCCGCGTCGAGAGCACCAGGGCGGTGAACGACGGCGAGGCCTAGGAAGGGGATGACGCGGAGCCGGGGAAGACGCGGAAGTGGATGCCCACGCGTAGAGGAGTATGAGGGTTCACTGGTTCTCTGCGCTGTGAGGCTACCGTCGCCACAGAATAACAGGGGGTATGGGTGAGTGAAGGGATGGCCTGGCCAGCGGTGGGAGTAGTAGGGGGTGGTGAGGCCTCCGCGGCATCGCAGCCGGCCACGGGAGGCAGGAGCATGAGGCACAGCCGGCGCTGGTTTAGGCGGCTGGAGCAAGAAGACCAGAGGTTGAAGAAGCACTATGGCCGTTGGATGGACATCGTATGGTCACTGGAGCTAGAATCGTGCATATTGACTAAGTTGACAAAGCACTCCGTCCCCGTCAACTTAGTAGGCCCACAAGTTAGTGATAACCCACAAGTATAGGGGATCGCAATAGTTTTCGAGGGTAGAGTAATCAACCCAAATTTATAGATTCGACACAAGGGAGCCAAAGAATATTATCAAGTATTAGCAGTTGAGTTGTCAATTCAACCACACCTGGATAACTTAATATCTGAAGCAAAGTATTTAGTAGCAAAGTAATATGATAGTAGTGGTAACGGTAACAAAAGTAATATTTTTGGTGTTTTGTAGTGATTGTAACAGTAGCAATGGAAAAGTAAATAAACGGAGAACAATATAGGAAAAGCTCGTAGGCATTGGATCGGTGACGGAGAATTATGCCGGATGCGGTTCATCATGTAAGAGTCATAACTTACGGTGACAGAGAACTAGCTCCAATTCATCAATGTAATGTAGGCATGTATTCCGAATATAGTCATACGTGCTTATGGAAAAGAACTTGCATGACATCTTTTGTCCTACACTCCTGTGGTAGCGGGGTCCTAATGGAAACTAAGGGATATTAAGGCCTCCGTTTAATGGAGTACCGGAACAAAGCATTAGCACATAGTGAATACATGAACTCCTCAAACTATGGTCATCACCGGGAGTGGTCCCGATTATTGTCACTTCGGGGTTGCCGGATCATAACACATAGTAGGTGACTATAGACTTGCAAGATAGGATCAAGAAATCACATATATTCATGAAAACATAATAGGTTCAGATCTGAAATCATGGCACTCGGGCCCTAGTGACAAGCATTAAGCATAGCAACATCAATCTTAAAACATAATGGATACTAGGGATCAAACCCTAACAAAACTAACTCGATTACATGATAGATCTCATCCAACCCATCACCGTCCAACAAGCCTACGATGGAATTACTCACGCACGGCAGTGAGCATCATGAAATTGGTGATGGAGGATGGTTGATGATGACGACGGTGACGAATCCCCCTCTCCGGAGCCCCGAACGGACTCCAGATCAGCCCTCCTGAGAGGTTTTAGGGCTTGGCGGCGGCTCCGTATCGTAAAATGCGATGAATTCTTCTCCCTGGTTTTATTCTCCCCGAAAGCAAATATATAGAGTTGGAGTTGAGGTCGGAGGAGCTCCAGGGGGGCCACGAGGTAGGGGCGCGCGCCTAAGTGGGGCGCCCCACCCTCGTGGCTGTGTGTGGCCCCTTGATCTTCATCTTTTGCAAGGATTTTTTATTTTTTCCAAATAGACGTTCTGTGGAGTTTCAGGTCTTTCCAAGAACTTTTGTTTCTGCACATAAATAACACCATGGAAAGTCTGCTGAAAACAACATCAGTCCGGGTTAGTTCCATTCAAATCATGCAAGTTAGAGTCCAAAACAAGGGCAAAAGTGTTGGGAAAAGTAGATACGACAGAGACGTATCAACTCCCCCAAGCTTAAACCTTTGCTTGTCCTCAAGCAATTCAGTTGACAAACTGAAAGTGATAAAGAAAAACTTTTACAAACTCTGTTTTCTCTTGTTGTTGTAAATATGTAAAGCCGGCATTCAAGTTTTTAGCAAAGATTATGACTAACCACATTCACAATAACTCTTAGGTCTCATGTTTACTCTTATCAATGGCATAATCAACTAGCGAGCCATAATAATAAATCTCGGATGACAACACTTTCTCAAAACAATCATGATATGATATAACAAGATGGTATCTCGCTAGCCCTTTCTGAGACCACAAAACATAAATGCAGAGCACCTTTAAAGATCAAGGACTGACTAGACATTGTAATTCATGGTAAAAGAGATCCAGTCATAGTCATACCTAATCCTATATACTTAAGAAGTTCATCCCCACTACTTGATTTATCTCAACATGTAGCATAGCCACGTCATCATCCAATCACATCTAGCCACGTCATACCTCATGTAGTCCCACTCAAGACTACATCAGTTTTTAATGAGAACAGAAATATTTTGAGTATATAAAAGTAGCGCGATCTCTCATCATTAGTAAACAGGGTGGCTATATCATTTAACTTAGTAAGATGTGCCACAACAGTTTCAGATTCATAGCCATAAAAAGGATCAGCTTCAACCAAAGTAATTATATCTCGATCAACAGAAAATTCATAATCCTTATCGGGAACACAAATAGGTGAAGTAGCAAAAGCAAGATCAGGTTTCATTCTGTCTCTAAGAGATTCTTTACTCCATTTAACTAGCAGCCTCTTAAGTTCATATCTATCCTGGCAGGCAAAAATAGCTGCAGAAGATTCAACATCAAAAAGATAACCTTTAGGAATAGCAGGCATATCCTCATCATCACTTTCATCAATATTATCAGTTTCAATAATTTCTCTTTCTCTAGACCTAGAAATTTGTTCATCAAGAAATTCACCGAGGGGCACAGTAGTATCAAGCATAGAAGTAGTTTCATCATAAGTATCATGCATAACAGAAGTGGCATCATCAATAACATCCGACATATCAAAACGAATAGCAGAAGCAGATATAAATCCCAAGTGACTCAAAGAATAGAGCTATGCTACCCGGCAACGGCGCCAGAAAAAGGTCTTGATAACCCACAAGTATAGGGGGTCGCAACAGTTTTCGAGGGTAGAGTATTCAACCCAAATTTATTGATTCGACACAAGGGGAGCCAAAGAATATTCTCAAATATTAGCAGCTGAGTTGTCAATTCAACCACACCTGGAAACTTAGTATCTGCAGCAAAGTGTTTAGTAGCACATAATATGATAGTGGTGGTAACGGTAACAAAAGTAAAGACAGACAAAAGTAATGTTTTGGTATTTTGTAGTGATTATAACAAGAACAACAAAAAAGTAAATAAGCGAAGACCAGTATATGGAAAGCTCGTAGGCACCGGATTAGCGATGGATAATTATGCGGATGCGGTTCGTCATGTAACAGGTCATAACATAGGGTGACACAGAACTAGCTCCAATTCATCAATATAATGTAGGCATGTATTCCGTATATAGTCATACGTGCTTATGGAAAAGAACTTGCATGACATGTTTTGTCCAACCCTCCCGTGGCAGCAGGGTCCTATTGGAAACTAAGGGATATTAAGGCCTCCTTTTAATAGAGAACCGGAACAAAGCATTAGCACATAGTGAATACATGAACTCCTCAAACTATGGTCATCACCGGGAGTGGTCCCGATTATTGTCACTTCGGGGTTGCCGGATCATAACACATAGTAGGTGACTATAGACTTGCAAGATAGGATCTAGAACTCACATATATTCAGGAAAACATAATAGGTTCAGATCTGAATTCATGGCACTCGGGCCCTAGTGACAAGCATTAAGCATAGCAAAGTCATAGCAACATCAATCTCAGAACATAGTGGATACTAGGGATCAAACCCTAACAAAACTAACTCGATTACATGATAAATCTCATCCAACCCATCACCGTCCAGCAAGCCTACGATGGAATTACTCACGCACGGCGGTGAGCATCATGAAATTGGCGATGGAGGATGGTTGATGATGATGACGGCGACGAATCCCCCTCTCCGGAGCCCCGAACGGACTCCAGATCAGCCCTCCCAAGAGAGATTAGGGCATGGCGGCGGCTCCGTATCGTAAAACGCGATGATTTCTTCTCTCTGATTTTTTTCTCCCCGAAAGCCAATATATGGAGTTGGAGTTGGCGTCGGAGGGTCTCCAGGGGGCCCACGAGGTAGGGGGCGCGCCCAGGAGGGGAGGGCGCCCCCCACCCTCGTGGACAGGGTGTGGGCCACCTGGTCTTCATCTTTGGCGAGAATTTTTTATTATTTATTCTAAGATATTCCGTGGAGTTTCAGGTCATTCCGAGAACTTTTGTTTTCTGCACATAAAACAACATCATGGCAATTCTGTTAAAAACAGTGTCAGTCCGGGTTAGTTCCATTCAAATCATACAAGTTAAGAGTCCAAAACAAGGGCAAAAGTGTTTGGAAAAGTAGATACGACAGAGACGTATCAACTCCCCCAAGCTTAAACCCTTGCTTGTCCTCAAGCAATTCAGTTGACAAACTGAAAGAGAAAAGGAAAAACTTTTACAAACTCTGTTTGCTCTTGTTGTTGTAACTATGTCAAGCCAGATTCAGGTTTTCAGCAAAGATCATAACTAACCACATTTGCAATAATTCTCAGGTCTCATGTTTACTCATATCAATAACATAATCAGCTAGCGAGCCATAATAATAAATCTCGGATGACAACACTTTCTCAAAATAATCATAATATGATATAACAAGATGGTATCTCGCTAGCCCTTTCTGAGACCGCGAAACAGAAATGCAGAGCACCTTCAAAGATCAAGGACTGACTAGACATTGTAATTCATGGTAAAAGAGATCCAATCATAGTCATACCCAATATAAATTAATAGTAATGAATGCAAATGACAGTTGTGCTCTCCAACTAGTGCTTTTAATAAGAAGGTGATGACTCAACATAAAAGTAAATAGATAAGCCCTTCGCAGAGGGAAGCAGGGATTTGTAGAGGTGCCAGAGCTCGGTTTTGAAATAGAGATAAATTATATTTTGAGAGGCATACTTTCATGGTCAACATAACAACTAAGATATGATGATATCTTCCATGCTAAACAAATTATAGGCGGTTCCCAAACAGAATGGTAAAGTTTATACTCCCCCTCCTCCACAAGCATCAATCCATGGCTTGCTCGAAACAACGAGTGCCTCCAACATTCAACGGGTCCCAGGGGGAGTTTTGTTTGCAATTATTTTGATTTAGTTTTCATAAAGCATGGGACTGGGCATCCCGGTGACCAGCCATTTTCTCGTGAGTGAGGAGCGGAGTCCACTCCTCTTGAGAATACCCCGCCTAACACGGAAGATAAGGGCAACCCTAGTTGATATATGAGCTATTTGAGCATGCAAAACAGAATGTTTATTTGAAGGTTTAGAGTTTGGCACATACAAATTTACTTGGAACGGCAGGTAGATACTTCATATAGGAAGGTATGGTGGACTCATATGGAATAACTTTGGGGTTTAAGGGATTGGATGCACAAGCAGTATTCCCGCTTAGTACAAATGAAGGCTAGGAAATGACTGGGAAGCGACCAACTAGAGAGCGACAACAGTCATGAACATGCATTAAAATTAATAAACATTGAATACAAGCATGAGTAGGATATAATCCACCATGAACATAAATATCGTGAAGGCTATGTTGATTTGTTTCAACTACATGCGTGAACATGTGCCAAGTCAAGTCACTTAAATCATTCAAAGGAGGATACCACCCCATCATACCATATCACAACCATTCCAATAGCATGTTGGCACGCAAGGTAAACCATTATAACTCATAGCTAATCAAGCATGGCACGAGCAACTATGATCTCTAATTGTCATTGCAAACATGTTTATTCATAATAAGCTGAATCAAGAACGATGAACTCATCATATTTACAAAAACAAAAGAGGTCGAGTTCATACCAGCTTTTCCCATCTCAGTCAGTCCATCATATATCATCATAATTGCCTTTCACTTGCACGACCGAACGATGTGAATAATAATAAGAGTGCACGTGCATTGGACTAAGCTGGAATCTGCGAGCATTCAATAAAAAGGAGAAGACAAGGCAATATGGTTTCTTGGTTAAATCAACAATGATGCATATAAGAGCCACTTCAACAATTTAATTATGGTCTTCTCCTACTGACCTCCAAAGAAAAGAAAAGAAATAAAAACTATTTACACGGGAAAACTCCCAACAAGCAAAAGAAGAACGGGAAATATTTTTGGTTTTTTTTAATTATTACTACTACAGTAGGAAAAATAACTACTACTATTTTTTTGTTTTTCTTAAGGTTTATTAAAACACACAAGAAGAAAGCAGGAAAAAGAAAATAAACTAGCATGGATATTACAGTGAAAGAGTATGAGCACCGACATTTAGCAATGAGTGTGTGTGAACATGAATGTAATGTCGGTGGGAAATACGTACTCCCCAAGCTTAGGCTTTTGGCCTAAGTTGGTCTATTGCCAGGGATAGCCTGGCGGATACCCGTAGGTGTAGCTGGGGTCGTACTGCGACGAAGAATAGTTGGGATCATACTGTGATGAGGAGGACTCTGACTGCCACTGGCTGGCAACCACCTCTGGATCCGAAGAATAAACAGACTGTCGTGGAGGCTCATCTTGTGGCTCCGGTTCCGGGGCTGCTACCGGATTCCGATAGGCTTGAACGACCGCCCACGGAACAATGTGAGGACCTGCAGACGAGGTAAACAAAGAGGGAGCAGGCAAAATAATAGTCTCAGGGTGATGTTTATCAAAGTACAATTTATATTTGAGCTCCCCTTCACGACTCTTAACAAGAAAGTCATGCGCTAGCATACTCTTATAATCTAAATAAGCACGGGGCAACGATGTTTCTTCTTTCTCCTCATGCCTAATAGGTATTTCAAAATATTATGCCAGGCGTGAAGCATAAATGCCTCCAAAGATGGGGCCCTTAGTACGGTTCAGACTTAACCGTCTAGCAACAATTCCACCCATACTAACAGAGTTATTGCGGTATAAACGATGGAACAAAATGATAATATCAGGAACACTAAGGTTTCCACAGTTATCGCAACCAATCAAGCAACGACTAGCAAATAAGGCAAAGTAGCGTAAAACAGGAAAATGTATGCTAGTAATTCTTGCATCAGAAACCTTCCTGGTTTCTCCCACAGTGATAGTGTTAATAAAAGCCTCTACTTCATTACGGTGTGGTTCATCCAAGGTACCCTCAAAGGGTATTTTGCAAACCTCGCAAAATTCAGCTAATGGCATCTTCTTAACAACGTCATATAAATGAAACTCTACTTATGGAGGTGATTCCTTAGGGAAAAAGTAGAAGTTTTTCACAAAAGTATTTGTGAGTAAGAGATACTGATGACATTGGTCGTGGAGGAAGTTGGTGAGGCCGGCGATCTCAATTAATAGATAGAAATCCTCATAAATCCCGGCTCTCCTCAAGAAGTCATCGGAAGGCCATTCACACGGTCGGACCTCCGCGGTGCGAGGCAAATTGTATTTGGGCTTCTGCTCTTCTTCCTTTTGTTTTTCCTTCGAGCTTCGGCTCGACGAGCCCCTCAAAAGTCTCTTCATTATTTCTGAAATAATCTGAAATTTTTAGTAACTTCAAACAAAAGTGAACCAGCTTCAATAAAATTGATAGCAACTACTCCTACAAGTGCCTAGAGCCTATATCAAGCATTAGAACTACTTGGAACCATATAAATTTGACATGCAAGCTCAAGAACATGGTCACCTATGCAACACAAATTTGCAATGAATAAAGCACTAGAACAAAAACTAATTGGACCAATGGAGGAGTCACATACCAAGGAACAATCTCCCAAGAAGTTTTATGAGAGGTGCTTTGAGTAAGGAGATCGAAAATCACAGCAAAGGGCTGGAACTCGTGCTTGAGTTGGTTTTTCGTGTTTGTGTGAGGCAGAGGAAGAAGATGGGTGCAGGATAAGTGGAGGAGGGCCACCGTGGGCCACGAGGCAGGGGCGCCCAGGGGGGTAGGGCGCGCCCTCCACCCTCGTGGCCAGGTGGCAGCTCCCCCCGTGGTGATTTTTGCACTATAAATCCTCAAATATTCCCGAAAAAATCATATCAAATTGGCATGGCATTCTGAGGACTTTTATTTTCGGGATATTTTTATATTGCACGGATAAGTCAGGAAACAGACAGAAAAAATACTATTTTACTTTATTTCTACTAAATAACAGAAAATATAAAGAGGGTACAGAAGGTTGTGCTTCTAGTTTCATCCATCTCATGCTCATCAAAAGGAATCCGCTAACAAGGTTGATCAGGTCTTGTTAACAAACTCATTCCGATTAACATGGAACCGGAGAAATTTCGAATAACACTAGGTTACCTCAACGGGGATATGCACATCCCCTATAATAAGTATATCATATTTCTTCTTGACAGTAGGGAGAGGAAATTCAAAACTTCCATATATAATTGATGGAATTTTTCCAATAGAATTGATACTATAAACTTGAGGTTGTTTCCTCGGAAAGTGTACCGTATGCTCATTACCATTAACATGAAAAGTGACATTGCCTTTGTTGCAATCAATAACAGCCCCTGCAGTATCAAGGAAAGGTCTTCCAAGAATAATATACATACTATCATCCTCGGGAATATCAAGAATAAAAAAGTTCGTTAAAATAGTAACGTTTGCAACAACAACAGGCACATCCTCACAAACATCGACGGGTATAGCAGTTGATTTATCAGCCATTTGCAAAGATATTTAAGTAGGTGTCAACTTATTCAAGTCAAGTCTACGATATAAAGAGAGAGGCATAACACTAACACCGGCTCCAAGATCACATAAAGCAGTTTTAACATAATTTCTCTTAATGGAGCATGGTATAGTAGGTACTCCTGGATCTCCAAGTTTCTTTGGTATTCCACCCTTAAAAGTATAATTAGCAAGCATGGTGGAAATTTCAGCTTCTGGTATCTTTCTTTTATTTGTAATAATATCTTTCATATACTCAGCATAAGGATTTGTTTTGAGCACATCAGTTAATCGCATACGCAAAAAGATAGGTCTAATCATTTCAGCAAAGCGCTCAAAATCCTCATCATCCTTTTTCTTGGATGGTTTGGGAGGAAAAGGCATGGGTTTCTGAACCCATGGTTCCCTTTCTTTACCATGTTTCCTAGCAACGAAGTCTCTTTTATCATAACGTTGATTCTTTGATTGTGGGTTATCAAGATCAACAGCAGGTTCAACTTCTACTTCATTATCATTACTAGGTTGAGCATCATCATGACCATCATCATTAACATTTTCACTAGGTTCATGTTCATTACCAGATTGTGTTTCAGCATCAGACATAGCGATATCATTTGGATTCTCAGGTGGTTCAGCAATAGGTTCACTAGAAATTTGCAAAGTCCTATCATTTTTCTTTTTCTTCCTTTTAGAAGAACTAGGTAGATCAATATTATTTCTCTGAGAATGTTGCTCGATTCTCTTAGGGTGGCCTTCAGGATACAAAGGTTCCTGAGTCATTCTACCAGTTCTAGTAGCCACTCTAACAACATAATCATTTTTCTTACAATTCATTTCATCAAGCACCTCTTTCTGAGCTTTAAGTACTTGTTCTACTTGAGTGGTAACCATAGAAGCATGTTTGCTAACAAGTTTAAGTTCACCTCTAATATTAGCCATATAATCACCCAAGCATTTAATCATATAAGCATCTTGTTTTAATTGTCTACCAAAATAAGCATTAAAGTCATCTTGCTTAAACATAAAGTTATCAAACTCATCCAAGCACTGACTAGAAATTTTAGTAGGAGGGACTTCAGCTTTATCATATCTATAGAGAGAATTTACCTTTACTACCCGTGTCGGGATATCGGGATCAGGAGGTTCTTCAGTGAATAAAGGGTTGAGATCATATACTTCTTCAACAGGCGGTAAATTAAGACCATGTATTTCTTCAATAGGAGGTAAATTCTTAACATCTTCAGCTTTAATACCTTTTTCTTTCATAGATATCTTTGCCTCTTGCATATCTTTAGGACTCAGAAATAGAACACCTCTCTTCTTCGGAGTTGGTTTAGGAATAGGCTCAGTAATTGGCTCTGGAGCTGGAGGTGCCTAATTATTTTCATTTGTCAACATATTATTCAATAGAATTTCAGCTTCATCTGGTGTTCTTTCCCTGAAAAGAGAACCAGCACAGCTATCCACGTAATCTCTGGAAGCATCGGTTAGTCCATTATAAAAGATATCAAGTATTTCAGGTTTCTTAAGAGGATGATTAGGCAAAGCATTAAGTAACTTGAGAAGCCTCCCCCAAGCTTGTGGGAGACTCTCTTCTGTAATTTGCACGAAGTTGTATATTTCCCTCAAAGCAGCTTGTTTCTTATGAGCAGGGAAATATTTAGCAGAGAAGTAATAAATCATATCCTGGGGACTACGCACACAACCAGGATCAAGAGAATTAAACCATATCTTAGCATCACCCTTTAATGAGAACGGAAATATTTTTAGTATATAAAAGTAGTGTGATCTCTCATCATTAGTAAATAGGGCGGCTATATCATTTAACTTAGTAAGATGTGCCACGACAGTTTCATATTCATAGCCATAAAAAGGATCATATTCAACAAAAGTAATTATATCTGGATCAACAGAAAATTCATAATCCTTATCGGGAACACAAATAGGTGAAGTAGCAAAAGCAGGATCAGGTTTCATTCTGTCTCTAAGAGATTCTTTACTCCATTTAACTAGCAGCCTCTTAAGTTCATATCTATCTGGCAGCAAAAATAGCTGCGAAGATTCAGATCAAAAGATAACCTTCGTGAATAGCAGGCATATCCTCATCATCACTTTCATCAATATTATCAGTGTCAATAATTTCTCTTTCTCTAGACCTAGAAATTTGTTCATCAAGAAATTCACTGAGGGGCACAGTAGTATGAAGCATAGAAGTAGTTTCATCATAAGTATCATGCATAGCGAAGTGGCATCATCAATAACATGCACATATCAAAACGAATAGCGTAAGCAGGTTTAGGTGTCGCTAGCTTACTCATAATGTAAGGTGAATCAAGTGCGAGCTAGATGGCGTTCCTTACCTCCCTCGTAGTTGAGGGATAAATTTTTGTCTTAACGTCTTTCAAGTTCTTCATAGTGTCTAGCAGATATAAATCCCAAGTGACTCAAAGAATAGAGCTATGCTCCCCGGCAATAGCGCCAGAAAAAGGTCTTGATAACCCACAAGTATAGGGGATCGCAACAGTTTTCGAGGGTAGAGTATTCAACCCAAATTTATTGATTCGACACAAGGGGAGCCTGTCACATCCCTAGAATTGCTTGACATTAGTTGCATTAAGGCATTCATGTCATCATGTTAATTTCCATGAAAATTGAAATGGGGATTTGTGAAACCCTCAGAATCACTTTTGGAAATGACCTAAATAAAAATCGCTCCAAAAAGGTCCAAGAAAATGCTCATGTGGCCCTCTGGAAATATTGGACAGAGTTAACAATCTAACCAATATTTTTGGGATCTCATAAGTATTTATTTTGGGCATTTGGAATTAATACGGTAAATATTTGCCTTGGATATATATTACTATATATATAAAATGTTGTCCAAAATTGTGCCCTTTTGTTGAGGAGCTCTGGAATAATATAGTTAGCTCCTGCAAAAATTGGCATAATTAAATAAATTGATTTAGTATTTTATTTAAATCAAAACAGATGTCGAAAATTAGAAAACAGAAATAAAAGGGATGCTTACAGGCGCTTAGCTCCTGTGCCGGCCCAGCACTATGCGGCCTGGCCGGCCCAGCTGGCCAGCCCCGGCCCAGCTCGCCTCCCTCCCCTGTCGTCTTCCTCCCGACAGGATGGGCGCGTTCGACGCGCAAGCAGCTCCGCCGCGCCACGCCACCTCCCTCCCCGCCTGCCTGGCCTCTCCCTCCTCGTCTGCTGCCCGGAGACGCCACGCAGCCACCCCGCACCTCTCTCGCTCTCTCTCGTCCCTCCCTTCCCTGAGCTCTCTCTCTCTCTCTCACCGAACGCCACCGAGAACGCCGCCGCTGCCGTGGCCACCGCCCTCCCTCGCCTCGCCGACATGTCCATGGCCTCCGCCAGGACGCCTCGCCCTCCTCACCGAAGTTCCCGACGCCGAGCACCCCGAGGCGCCGCCCCACCATTTCTCTCGACCCGCCTGGTCGCCGTCCGCCAAATTCACCGGCCCGGTGCCCACCCGAAGCTCACCGACGGCCTCCTCGCAACCACGGTGAGATTCCGAGTCGATCCCCTCTTCTCCGACCCATTCTTCCCTCTAGCTACCACCCCCGTGGATCAAACCCGCCGCCGCCATCAAGACGTCGCCGGCGTGGCCACAGCCACGATGGCTCGATTCCGAGCACGCCATCGCCTTCACTGCACCAGATGAGTCCGTAGCACCCACCCTTCCGCCCATCAGGCCCCCTAGCGCCAACCCCGACTTACCGAGCTCCGGCCGCCGATAGTTCGTCAGCCAAGGCCGATCCCGCCGCCCGAGCCCTAACCACCCCACCAAGAACCTCGGCGCATCCCGGCTCTCAGAGGTACCTCCCGCCCTTTTGGTGGCCGGAATGGCCATTTGCACTTGCGCCGCCGCGTCGGGTTCGCCGGCGGCTAAACGCCGGCGCCCACTAACCCGCTGACCGGCGTGGGTTGACCACCGCCCGGTTTGACCTCCCCTCTCCTCACTGACATGCGGGCCCCGCCCGGCTAACCACTCTAGTTAGGTTTAAACTAACTTAACTAACCCCGGTTAGTACCAATTAACTAGGTTAGTTAGTTAGTCACTGACGTGTGGCCCCCACACGTCAGATTTGACCTGGTCGGCGCTTTGACTTGTCGACGTCACCTCGACGTCAGTCGACGCATAATTCCTTTTATAGATTTAATTTAATTCATGAAATTTCAGAAAATGTCCTAAACTTCTAAAATCATATAAATTCAACCGTAACTCGGATGGAAATAATTTATATATGAAAAATGATCAGAAAAATATGAAGAATCTGTTTATGCCATGATCATGCATGTTTGAACAAGTTAACATCACTGAATAGGATGAATCATGATTAGGGTAATTTAGGAAATAGTATTTTGAGTTGGAATTCAACCTTGTTTGAATTCCACTCCAACTAACTTGGATTATTATTGCATTAGGTAAATTCAGTACCTTAATATGACATGTCATTCATGTGAATGTGCATTGCATTGATTGTGTTCTCTCTTATTGCCGGTAATTGTCCCCTCCCGGTAGACGATGCACCGACGATGATTATTCGATGACACCGATGAAGAACTATTATCTTCGAAGTGCCGTGCAAGCAAAACCCCTTGTTCATTCCGATATAATCCCACTCTCTCGCTCCTGCTCTATTTTATTGCATTAGGACAACAACGACTCATGTGTTACTTGTCATGTAGCTGAACCCTTGATCCTTTGCATGACCTGTCATTCCACAAGAATTAGATGAAACCCACTAGCATGAGTAGGAGTTGTTTGAGCCCATGTTGTGCCTACTCATTTATGCTTGTTTGTCATGCCTGCTCATTGCTTAGAGTTGAGTCGGGTCTGATTCATCGGGAATGAATTGGAAAGTGGTGAACATGTCCTCTGTGTGTGAGCTAAGTGTGTGAACACGATTTGGTAAAGGTAGCGGTGAGAGGCCATGTAGGAGTACATGGTGGGTTGTCTCATTGCAGCCGTCCTCGTGAACTGAGTTCGTGTTTGTGATCCATGAACAGTTACTACCACACATTGGGTTCCGGTAACTCGACCCTCTCGACTTATTAATCAACTTGATCTCTGTCCGGGAGTTGCAACTAGTTTCGGTGTTTGTAGGTAGTGTTAGTAGTCTACCAAGTGGCACCCGCAGGTGGGCTTGGGACAGACTAGGCACTGATGTACGGTGTACCAAGTGGCACCGGTTGGTGGGCTTGGGAACCCTGCTCACATCGTTTGGGGCCGTGGCGACACCCGGCCGGATCTCCTTGCGGATGGAACCCGAATAGGCGATAAACCCGACGAGAGACTTGTGTGGTTAGTCGGTCGTGGCCGACTCCCTCGCCCGGCTTCCGCTTGAAGGTTGCCGAGGTACATGACGTGTCTGAGGCGATAAGTGGCGAGAGCGTGTGAAGAAGTACACCCTGCAGGGTTATCGTTATCTATTGAATAGCCGGATTCCTCGGATATGGAAACTTGGACCCCGCATAGTTCATAGACAAGTGAAAGTGGATACTCTAAAATACGCAAGATAAGCGTGAGTGCTATGGATGGCGTTTCTCGAGGTAGACGGAGCGGATCCATAGTGGTGTATTGATATGGTGAATATGTGGACTCGTGCGCCACCTCAAAAGAGTTACTTGCAATGTAGTTCGGGATAGCCACCGAGTCAAAGCTGGCTTGCTGCGGTCAAACTCCACCACCCCTTTTGATAATGATGCATATGTAGTTAGTTCGATGTAAGTCTTGCTGAGTACAATTGTACTCACGCTTGCTTATTTTATGTTTTGCGAGAGACGCGTCGGTCTCGCTAGTAGTTCCGCTTGGACTTGACGCTTAGCTTGTTACCTCAGCTACGATCTTGTGCCCTCGGCAGATCTCGGTAGATAGTCGCTTCTCGGCCTCTTTTCATTTATAGTTGTCTCGTACTCGACATGATTAGCTTCCGCTTGTGCTTTGACTTGTATGCTCGAGTGTTGGGTCATGAGACCCTGTTTGTAATATCTCGCTCTTGAGCCTAATGAATAATATTTGAGTCGAGAGTTATGTTGTGATGCCACGTCGTATTTGCACATATTGAGCATATTGTGTGTATGTTTGAAATGCTTAGTATGTGTGGATCCGACAAACTAGTTGTTTATCCTTGGCAGTCTCTCATATGGGGAAATGTAGTCTCGTGCCTCCGAGCGATAGTAGTCCGCTACTGCCGGTTCACCGAGTCCTGCTAGCCCAAGACTACCGCTTGGACACTTGATCGGCGGCATGTGTTTCACTTCGTTCCTATGTCCGTCCCTTCGGGAAATGTCACGCGGTGTTATTCGAGTCCTGCCTAGCTCTGCTACAGCCGGGATACCGGAGTCCTGTTAGCCCAGTGCTACAGCCCGAATACATACGTTGATGACCGACATGCTCGATGTGATTCATGTATGCTGTCCCCATGGGTTAGCGCCGCTTTGGGTTCACGACTAGCCATGTCGGCCCGGTTCTTTGTCATATGGATGCTAGCGACACTATCATATACGTGAGCCAAAAGACGCAAACGGTCCCGGCCATGGTAAGGCGACACCGTGGAATACCGTCGTGAGGCCGCAAAGTGATATGATGTGTTACATGCTAGATCGGTGTGACTTAGGATCGGGTCCCGACAGCGTTGGTATCGAGCCTGACGCTGTAGGTTTACCAAGCCAAACTGGTCAAGTTGAGTCTAGAAATGCTTTAGCTATGTAAGGAATTGATTGTGGAAGGAACGTAAGGCTCTTTTTACTCCTTATACCTCATGGCCTTCGATCCGAGTCATCCTCTTCTCTTCTACGGGTTTAAGAACTAGGCTTCCCATCTATCTATCGGGATGACGTGTTACTAATCCATAGACCTTTAAGATTGTTGGATTTAATCCCGATTCAGTTCCTACTATTTCGAATGATAACTGTTGATCTCGAATCTTGTTATGATGTTGTTGAGTGGTTATGCCACCGCTTTCTGAGGATGTCTCAAATCATTTTGAGCATTTACAGCCGTTATGTCTGTCCGAGTCATCCCAGTGTCTCTAAATAGTCCGATGCATTTGCAAATCCTTTCTTCCGTTCGATGTCCTTTTGGTCAGAATAAGCACACTAACCAGTCGGTTGAGGTAATTTATTGCCTTGACATATATGTTGGAACTACTATTATGACCCTAGGTGTTTAGGAAGTCACCTAGCAATTTAGCAATGCTTTTGTATCCCAAAGTGATGATTCTCGCCATCATTTTCAAAGCATCCCGTGGTGCCATTTAGTAGTAGGTATTCTACTCCTGGGTTGCTGGACCCGAGATTCATCCTACTTCATGTTGTTAGTATTTGCTAGTGCCTTTAGGATATTAGTAACCTTGCGATAGTTCTCGAGGTCCGTGGTATTTCCTTCTTCCAAATACTACGAACCGCTTATGGCAGAAGTTCTTTTGAGCCAAAAGATCACAATAAGAGTGCTCTTGAGGAGTTCTCCATTCATAATTGTGAATCTGCCAATTCTACCTTTCCGCATGGGTTATCCGGAAGAAATGTCGAGTTTACTCGACCTACTAATCTGTGCATCCACAACTTAGAAAATTATATGTTCCTCTGAGTTGCTCTTTTCAGTTGCATCCTGACCTTCATCTATCAATTGATAGCCAAGGGTATGTGTGCATTTGTGTTCATCGATGCACTTTATCCTAGAGGTCCGTCAAGCCATTCTATTCCGGAATGACTAGGAGAAACAAACTCCAGTACCTCATCCATATCCAGGATTGGGTCAAAGCAGTTGTATCCCGCAGATCAAAATGCCAATCCAGCTTTTGTTCTGTTCTACCCTGAAGTATTGCCATCTTATGTCAAGAGTGTCATGGGAATTGCACCACCTCCTAGGAATTCTTGACGCAGTGATACTCTCGCTATCATTATTCATCCCTCGGTTCCGTGTTGTTGTAACCGGAATGCCGACAAGTGAATTGTGATGTGCGAAATCAATACTCCGAGCAACTTGTTGCTTGGTAGTGAAAGGACAATATTCTCATTCTTAGTGTGTGGTTATTAACCCATCATCCTAAGATTGATCGTGCTACCTAGTCCTTACTTCGGTGCACTCTTCGATTGATGAGTTAGAATCTTGTCAAGTCCTCACTCATTTGATAATATCGTCTTGCCCTGAAAGGCAAGATTGTTCTCGAGCTTAGTAACATACCGGTGGTTCGTGACTTTCCAAATATCTTCTTGGAAGTGTTACCGGGTTGTTTCCTGACTGTTATGTTGAGCTCGTGATCAAGTTGGTTTCTTGTGAACCACCCTTCTCCAAGAACCTGTGTTGGATACCCCTGAGCTAGTTGGTTAAGCCACACAACAACTTGGAGAGTTGGAAGATAAAAGCTTGCCTAACTTAGTTCGATCCAAAGGGATATTCTTGTGTAGTGTGTGTTGAAGAAAGATGATATCTTCATCGATTGGTCCCTGTGATCAGTTGTTGGACCTATTGTCCTACCAATTCTTTGATTTGAGTATGGGCCATTGTCAAGTCAAATCAGAACCAACGATATTCGTAATGTTGTCTTACTCGTGGTTGATCCCTCGAGCATACACCATTATATCTTATGGTCTGACCAATGCTATCACCGTGTTCACATGATGGTGGAAGTCCAGTGATATGGAAATTCCGATGAGCTATTGTTGAGCCCATCAGCAGTAATTTGTCTCCCCCATGAGTCATGTGGAACACCAACGTAGTATTGGAAACTTGTGTAAGCATTTCCTCGTGTTTCGTTTATGAAGCATATGCTTGGATGAAAGTAGTGACTTCCTCTAATTCATGCGCATCTGGTGTAAGTTGCCGCCATGAAATTGAGAAAGGTTTGTTTTGTTTCCTCTGGAATCATCCCAAGTCCGTCATGCATGTGCAAAGTATTCTATGGTTTGATAGACTGATCATCTTCATTCCGTATGTATCCCTAGCACACCAAGCCACTGATTGATTTGTTCAAGGAAGAAGAGTTCTTCCATAAGAGCTAATCATGACCTATGTTAAGACTTCGATATCCTCGATGATGGTTCCCAACCTGAGCTCGGTAGTGTTATATTATAAGACTACCATGTGGTCATGCTTGTCTAGGACAACGTGTTCACATGTTTGTAGCAAAACCAGCTCATATTTTGGAGCTTGCTACCTTAGTTCACTTCCCGAGATTCTCGCAACGTTATCGCGTCAAATTGTGTTGTAACCTTTCCTTTTCAGACATGCTAAGTCTGAAATATCCTAACACCAACCAGATCTGAATCTCGGCAGATATGATGGTTGGAACATTCAACAGCTTGCATTTCGTTCCCAGCTTGCACCGTCCTTGTGCTATCTCGCTATAGACTGTCTTCTTAGCAATTCTTGCCCAGGTTTATCTTCAACAGTGGATTTACCATGGGTTCCTCCCCCCCCCCCCCACCTTCGATGATAAGCAAATCGTCCATTGCGTTGTCTTCAACAAGGTAGTCCACATCATCCATTCTAGTCCGGGTGTACCATTCCTTTGCACTCCACCAAATGATCGCTCGTGATTGCCTTAGGCTGGTATAAAGAGTTCCAATGATCTATGGATCAAAAGTAATTCTTTTGCCACTTAAGGAATAGTTCCTTCGCCACCTTTCTCGAGGTGTCCCGTTCACGGGATCATGGTAAATATTTCCTCGCCACCATGATACCATCCACCATCTTCCTAAAGCGTGGAATTGTTGCCACTAATCAAACTTCATTGTTGTTCTTCCATCCCCTCGATGCATTTTGTGTCTCAACTCGAGATGTGACACCGTCTCATCCATGAGTTGATCATGTTTACCTGATCTTCATTAAGATCGAATCATGTAGGGTTTCCTTCTTTACATTGTCGAGTCGGGTGAAGATCTCAAGACGCCAAGATCAAGAAGATGGAGTGAACCAACATCTTCGAGGAAGGCAATTGGATCATGGGAATTGTAATAGTTTGTGACCTCCTTTTCCTCTTACTCACGCCTTGAATCTCGGCGAGATTCTTGTTTAGTGGGGTGAGTTGTCACATCCTAGAATTGCTTGACATTAGTTGCATTAAGGCATTCATGTCATCATGTTAATTTCCATGAAAATTGAAATGGGGATTTGTGAAACCCTCGAAATCACTTTTGGAAATGACCTAAATAAAAATCGCTCCAAAAGGTCCAAGAAAATGCTCATGTGGCCCTCTGGAAATATTGGACAGAGTTAACAATCTAACCAATATTTTGGGATCTCATAAGTATTTATTTTGGGCATTTGGAATTAATACGATAAATATTTGCCTTGGATATATATTACTATATATATAAAATATTGTCCAAAATTGTGCCCTTTTGTTGAGGAGCTCGAATAATATAGTTAGCTCCTGCAAAATTGGCATAATTAAATAAATTGATTTAGTATTTTATTTAAATCAAAACAGATGTCGAAAAATTAGAAAACAGAAATAAAAGGGATGCTTACAGGCGCTTAGCTCTGTGCCGGCCCAGCACTATGCGGCCTGGCCGGCCCAGCTGGCCAGCCCCGGCCCAGCTCGCCTCCCTCCCCTGTCGTCTTCCTCCCCGACAGGGGGATGGGCGCGTGCCCGGCAGCAGCTCCTCGCCACGCCCACGCCACCTCCTCCCCGCCTGCCTGGCCTCTCCCTCCTCGTCTGCTGCCCCGGAGACGCCACGCAGCCACCCCGCACCTCTCTCGCTCTCTCGTCCCTCCCTTCCCTGAGCTCTCCTCCTCTCTTCACCGAACGCCACCGAGAACGCCGCCGCTGCCGCCGTGGCCACCGCCCTCCCTCGCCTCGCCGACATGTCCATGGCCTCCGCCGTGGCGCCTCGCCCTCCTCACCGAGTTCCCGACGCCGAGCACCCCGAGGCGCCGCCCCACCATTTCCCTCTCGACCCGCCGGTCGCCGTCGCCAAATTCACGGCCCGGTGCCCACCCGAGCTCACCGACGGCCTCCTCGCAACCACGGTGAGATTCCGAGTCGATCCCCCCTCTTCTCCGACCCATTCTTCCCCTCTAGCTACCACCCCGTGGATCGAAACCCGCCGCCATCAAGACGTCGCCGGGCGTGGCCACCCCACGATGGCTCGATTCGAGCACGCCATCGCCTTCACTGCACTGCCGTGGAGTCCGTAGCACCCACCCTTCCGCCCATCAGGCCCCTAGCGCCAACCCCAAGACTTACGAGCTCCGGCCGCCGCATAGTTCGTCGCCGGCGTCGATCCCGGCCGCCCCGAGCCCTAACCACCCCACCAAGAACCTCAGCGCATCCCGGCTCTCAGAGGTACCCTCCCGCCTTTTGGTGGCGGAATGGCCATTTGCACTTGCGCCGCCAGCGTGGGTTCGCCGGGCGGCTAAACGCCGCGCCCACTAACCCGCTGACCGGCGGGTTGACCACCGCCGGTTTGACCTCCCTCTCCTCATCGACATGCGGGCCCCGCCTGCCAACCACTCTAGTTAGGTTTAAACTAACTTAACTAACCCCTTAGTACCAATTAACTAGGTTAGTTAGTTAGTCATCGACGTGGCCCCACACGTCGATTTGACCTGGTCGGCGCCTTTGACTTGCTGGCGTCACCACCGACGTCAGTGACGATAATTCCTTTATAGATTTAATTTAATTCAGTAAATTTCAGAAAATGTCCTAAACTTCTAAAAATCATATAAATTCAACCGTAACTCGGATGGAAATAATTTATATATGAAAAATGATCAGAAAAATATGAAGAATCTGTTTATGCCATGATCATGCATGTTTGAACAAGTTAACATCACTGAATAGGATGAATCATGATTAGGGTAATTTAGGAAATAGCATTTTGAGTTGGAATTCAACCTTGTTTGAATTCCACTCCAACTAACTTGGATTATTATTGCATTAGGTAAATTCAGTACCTTAATATGACATGTCATTCATGTGAATGTGCATTGCATTGATTGTGTTCTCTCTTATTGCCGGTAATTGTCCCCTCCCGGTAGACGATGCACCGACGATGATTATTCGATGACACCGATGAAGAACTATTATCTTCAGAAGTGCCAGGCAAGCAAAACCCCCCTTGTTCATTCCGATATAATCCCACTCTCTCGCTCCTGCTCTATTTTATTGCATTAGGACAACAACGACTCATGTGTTACTTGCTGCGGTAGCTGAACCCTTGATCCTTTGCATGACTGTCATTCCACAAGAATTAGATGAAACCCACTAGCATGAGTAGGAGTTGTTTGAGCCCATGTTGTGCCTACTCATTTATGCTTGTTTGTCATGCCTGCTATCGCTTAGAGTTGAGTCGGGTCTGATTCATCGGGAATGAATTGGAAAGTGGTGAACATGTCCTCACTGTGTGTGAGCTAAGTGTGTGAACACGATTTGGTAAAGGTAGCGGTGAGAGGCCATGTAGGAGTACATGGTGGGTTGTCTCATTGCAGCCGCCCTCGAGAACTGAGTTCTGTGTTTGTGATCCATGAACAGTTACTACCACACATTGGGTTCCGTAACTCGACCCTCTCGACTTATTAATCAACTTGATCTCTGTCCGGAGTTGCAACTAGTTTCGGTGTTTGTAGGTAGTGTTAGTAGTCTACCAAGTGGCACCCGTGCAGGTGGGCTTGGGACAGACTAGGCACTGATGTACGGTGTACCAAGTGGCACCGGTTGGTGGGCTTGGGAACCCTGCTCACATCGTTTGGGGCCGTGGCGACACCCGGCCAGATCTCCTTGCGGATGGAACCCGAATAGGCGATAAACCTGGACGAGAGACTTGTGTGGTTAGTCGGTCGTGGCCGACTCCCTCGCCCGGCTTCCGCTTGAAGGTTGCCGAGGTACATGACGTGTCTGAGGCGATAAGTGGCGAGAGTGTGTGAAGAAGTACACCCTGCAGGGTTATCGTTATCTATTCAATAGCCGGATTCCTCGGATATGGAAACTTGGACCCCGGCATAGTTCATAGACAAGTGAAAGTGGATACTCTAAAATACGCAAGATAAGCGTGAGTGCTATGGATGGCGTTTCGTGGGTAGACGGAGCGGATCCATAGTGGTGTATTGATATGGTGAATATGTGGACTCGTGCGCCACCTCAAAAGAGTTACTTGCAATGTAGTTCAGATAGCCACCGAGTCAAAGCTGGCTTGCTGCGGTCAAACTCCACCACCCCTTTTTGATAATGATGCATATGTAGTTAGTTCTGATGTAAGTCTTGCTGAGTACAATTGTACTCACGTTTGCTTATTTTATGTTTTGCAGAGAGACGTCGGTCTCGCTAGTAGTTCCGCTTGGACTTGACGCTTAGCTTGTTACCTCAGCTACGATCTTGTGCCCTCGGCAGATCTCGGTAGATAGTCGCTTCTCAGCCTCTTTTCATTTATAGTTGTCTGTACTCAGACATGATTAGCTTCCGCTTGTGCTTTGACTTGTATGCTCTGAGTGTTGGGTCATGAGACCCCTGTTTGTAATATCTCGCTCTTCGGAGCCTAATGAATAATATTTGAGTCGTAGAGTTATGTTGTGATGCCACGTCGTATTTGCACATATTGAGCATATTGTGTGTATGTTTGAAATGCTTAGTATGTGTGGGATCCGACAAACTAGTTGTTTATCCTTGGCAGTCTCTCATATGGGGAAATGTAGTCTCGTGCCTCCGAGCGATAGTAGTCCGCTACAGCCCGGTTCACCGGAGTCCTGCTAGCCCAAAGACTACTGCTTGGACACTTGATCGGCGGCATGTGTTTCACTTCGTTCCTATGTCCGTCCCTTCGGGAAATGTCACGCGGTGTTATTCGAGTCCTGCCTAGCTCGCTACAGCCCGGGATACGGAGTCCTGTTAGCCCAGTGCTACAGCCCGAATACATACGTTGATGACCGACATGCTCGATGTGATTCATGTATGCTGTCCCCATGGGTTAGCGCCGCTTTGGGTTCACGACTAGCCATGTCGGCCCGGGTTCTTTGTCATATGGATGCTAGCGACACTATCATATACGTGAGCCAAAAGACGCAAACGGTCCCGGGCCATGGTAAGGCGACACCCGTGGGAATACCGTGCGTGAGGCCGCAAAGTGATATGATGTGTTACATGCTAGATCGGTGTGACTTAGGATCGGGGTCCTGACAGAGCCAAAGAATATTCTCAAGTATTAGCAGCTGAGTTGTCAATTCAACCACACCTGGAAACTTAGTATCTGCAGCAAAGTGTTTAGTAGCACAGTAATATGATAGTGGTGGTAACGGTAACAAAAGTAAAGAAAGCAAAAGTAATGTTTTTGGTATTTTTGTAGTGATTGTAACAGTAACAACGGAAAAGTAAATAAGCGAAGACCAGTATATGGAAAGCTCGTAGGCACCGGATTAGCGATGGATAATTATGTCGGATGCGGTTCGTCATGTAACAGTCATAACATAGGGTGACACAGAACTAGCTCCAATTCATCAATATAATGTAGGCATGTATTCCGTATATAGTCATACGTGCTTATGGAAAAGAACTTGCATGACATGTTTTGCCCAACCCTCCCGTGGCAGCGGGGTCCTATTGGAAACTAAGGGATATTAAGGCCTCCTTTTAATAGAGAACCGGAACAAAGCATTAGCACATAGTGAATACATGAACTCCTCAAACTATGGTCATCACCAGGAGTGGTCCCGATTATTGTCACTTCGGGGTTGCCGGATCATAACACATAGTAGGTGACTATAGACTTGCAAGATAGAATATAGAACTCACATATATTCATGAAAACATAATAGGTTCAGATCTGAATTCATGGCACTCAGGCCCTAGTGACAAGCATTAAGCATAGCAAAGTCATAGCAACATCAATCTCAGAACATAGTGGATACTAGGGATCAAACCCTAACAAAACTAACTCGATTACATGATAAATCTCATCCAACCCATCACCGTCCAGCAAGCCTACGATGGAATTACTCATGCACGGCGGTGAGCATCATGAAATTGGTGATGGAGGATGGTTGGTGATGACGACGGCGACAAATCCCCCTCTCCGGAGCCCCGAACGGACTCCAGATCAGCCCTGCCGAGAGAGATTAGGGCTTGGCGGCGGCTCTCTATGGTAAAACGCGATGATTTCTTCTCTTTGATTTTTTTCTCCCCGAAAACCAATATATGGAGTTGGAGTTGGCGTCGGAGGGTCTCCAGGGGGCCCACGAGGTAGAAGGCGCGCATGAGCGACCGACCTCGTGACGGTCAAGCCTCGTGTTCTTGTGCCATCCTCGGATCAAGATCTTTGGCACACACACATCAATGTATATATCAAAGTGGAATCACATGTATAATTAACGTAAAACTGATATATACCTCATAAGTCACAGCTGAAACAAATAGTCGGTGTGGAGTCCCATCAACACCATCGGCGGGTTGAGTGTAGACCGTAACCCAGTATCGTAACTCTTACTGTCGAGGAAATATCTGCAACATGGTGCGTTGCAGCCGTGTAGGTCGAGACATTGAATGTACCGCAAGATCACAATAAGAGAAAACGGATGATAAACTATACTATATGCGGTATGGCTTTGTGGCTCAGATCTCGAGTTTTGTTTATGTAAAAGCTGGTTTTATTTTCCCTACATCAAAGGAATAAATGAAGTCTGTACTATAGAGTTTTCTATCATGACATGGTTCCGCCAACCGATGTCTCATAGCCCAAAATCATCATAAGTTGCCCACAATTAAGTTATCAATCCGGTGTTGAGAGTTCCGAGATAGATCCAAGTCCAGATGCTCAAATTGTCCGTAACCGGGGACATGGCTAATCGATTAGATTTTAACCCTCTGCATAGGTTTGTACACTTTTCCCGCAAGATTCGATCCCTCTCTTTTCGTTCTCGCACTTCAGGGTGTTTGAGAACAAGATGACCGAAACATGGTCCTCCGAAGAGTTCCTCTGACCACTGTCCGGTGCTCATCCCATCCTACCGTAGTTCTACATCTGCTAGCACCGTCCCAGCCAGAGTCACAACTAAGGTCAACCAAGCGAGCCCATAATGACTTGCGGTTGCACAGGTAAGCTTCCGGCATGAAGTATTCTTCCGTCTCTTTGAGTCTGGGTGAAGCTTTCCGCAAGATGTCATGGCGCTTCTCCATGCATCCCGCCAACCACTGGTTTCTCCAGGTGCCCGTCAACCGCCCTTCACCCAATGAGTGTGTATTGAATTCTTGTCTTGAGTCTTGAAGTCTTGAGGCCTTGAAAATGCAGTCCTTGCAGATGCCATCATGGAGTTATCGTCATTGACGTAGAGTCCTCCTTCTTCACACCACTCGAGCACTCATACCAAACCCGTCTACTATAGCGTAGCATTAAAATAAATATCGTCCCGGGCTTGGTAACAGGGTGATGGGTTCCTACCTCATGCATACTACTCAACTACAAGAACTCAATATCACTACTGGAGATGGTTGCAAAGATGCCACTAAATGCAATAAACCATAGGTATGAAAGCATGGTCAAAGTGAACTTGCCTTGCTGACGATCTTCGAAAACTAGGGACTCGTGGTAGAAAACTTCGCACTCCGGAAATTCTACCGAGGCAAACAATAACCATAATAAGCACATAGCATATGATCACTTAACACAATAGCATAGTAACATAACACACCAAAACAAACGAATCAAAACCCAAAGGAAAACTCGAAGAAATCCAACTCAAAGTTTATCCTATTTCAAGCAACAACTAAAATAGTTTTACATAACAAAATTTTTCTTAACATAACCTAAGCATGGCTTTATGTTAACTTAACGAAAAAGAATGCATCATGCAACTAGGAGCAAAAAGATTCACTTTAAAATCTATTATGAAACTCCTATTAGGCCTAAAACAAATTTTAGTAAGAAAAATAAAATAAAAGTTTTATTTATTATAAATAAAAGTTCATGCTCTAAAGTGACAGAAACTAACCTATATTAATCTATCACATAAGAAAAATAAATTTATTTGCTAACTAAAACAATAAGAAAAGCAGTAGCTAGCTAATTAATTAAGAATAACATGATTCTGATTAAAACTATTTTTTATTAATCCTAAAATGCCCAAATTAATTCCTACGGTTAGGCAATGTCAAAACAAAGTTGGGACAAAAGAATCATATAAAAATAATTTTCCTAACTCATTTTATAACATATTTACTATTCTGACTAAAATTAAAGTAAAGCAATTCTAAATAATTTTAACATAGCTAATTATATTTTCTGCAGAAACTATAAGAAATTTGCAAACCAACAAAAAAGAATCACTTAAAAATATTAAGTAGAATAAAAGATATGAATTTTTCAAATCTGAAACTATTCTGTTAAAATAGAAAAACGAAAATAAAGAAAAACGGGCTAAATGGGCCTAACTAACGCACTGAGCGTAACTTAACTAAAACGGGCCTAGGGTTAAACGAATCGGGCCGGTACAAAATAAAAAAAAACCTAACTTAAACTAAACCGGAACGAACCGGGGTAAAAATCCGGTTTTATTTAAAAGAGGATACCCCTTCGGAGGATCTAATCCTAGCCGTCTAAGCGAGATCGGACGGAGGGGGTGAAGTCCGGTGGCTCACCGGAGTTCGACGACGGCGGCGGCTCGGGCGGCGAGTGCGTCGGCGTCTCCGGTGGTCGGGGAGGTCGGCGGGGTGCTCCGGCGGGTGCGGACGGGCTCGGGGGTGGGTCTGGTGGAGTTGGTGGAGCTCGGGGTGGGCTAGGGCGACGACGGCGAGGTAAATGGCGGCGGCGGCGGCTGGGGTCTCCGGCGAGCACGTGAGGAGGGAGAGAGGGATCCGGCGAGGGGGCGAGGGGGGGAATGGGGTGGAGGAGGGGGTTTTATAGGCGGGGGTGACCGGCTTGGGCGAGGGGGCAATCGGGAGGGAGATCGAATCCCGGATCCTTCGGGATCCGGGAGGCGGCAGCCTTGGGGCGCGGGCGAGGGAAGGAGACAGTGGGGCCCTTTGGCAAGTGAGGAGAGGAGAGTCTGGCGCGGTCGGTCGACCGACGCGAGGTGATTCGCGCTGTGAGTGCGGTCGGCTCATGGGCAGCTCATTGGCGCTGAGTGGGCCGGTGGGCCGCTTGGCCATGATTGCCTCGGCGCTGGTTGGGCGATGCTTTGGTGGCGCTGAGGTCTTTTCTTTTTTCCAAATTTTTATTTTTTTTGAAAATAAAAACAGAGTTATAAAATATAAAATATAAATATTTTATATAGGACATATATATATCAAAATGACCAGGGGAATATTCCCTATCATTTGAACATTTTTCCAGGGGCAAAATCCAAAGTTTATAAAAAATCATTTTTTTTCCAATATTCAAATAAAACTAAATTTTGAATTTCAAACTTTTGGCAATGTTTTTCCTCTGATATTTTTGGAGTGTCATGTTTACTCCTCTCATACTTTTGCTCAAGTATTTATCAGGCATAGTTTTTGAAATGATTTCCACTTGCCAAAATTTGAATTCAAATTCCAAAACTCAAAATCTTCTGAAACTCCAAATGGCACTCAAATTCCAACAGAATGCATAGATGCTTAGCTATAATTGTAAAAACATTCCAAATAGGAAATTTGGGATGTTACAAATCTACCACACTTAAAATGAATCTCGTCCTCGAGATTCGAAGAGGCTAGCAAGAAAGGGTTAGGGGTTGGGGGTCTGCTAGCAAATGTTTTGGTCAGAAAGGTCAGAGGTGCTACCACACTTAAAAGCAAGGTTACGGTTCCAATAAACTCAGATACTTTCTCTGGAGTGCCGACGATGTATGTCTTTTCACATATCTTACAATAGCTCCTTCATTAACGCTCTTCTGTCAGAAGCATAGAGTTTTCCTCAGAATCTTGGTTGGTTCGTCAAAGTTGTGGTTCGTCCGAGACTGGATCTTCTTAGCTGATAGGTCAGTGTCCAATCTAGACAACTATCAAAATACTCATGGTGGTCTACAATTTATGGTTTCTCCTGCAAAAAACGGGTCTGGGTTGAACCTCACCGTATAACCTACGATTGGCAACGGTTGCCTGTAAAGGGGTTCCATCGTCCTACCATTCTATGGTTTTATGGCTTATCGCGTCGACACTCTTCTAAGGTTTTCAAGGCTCTCTGATTTTCTATCAACAAATGATAGTTCATGATAGAAGTCTCCGGTATGGGGGCCAATCCATCCCGTACTTGAATCATTACCACATACGTAAACAGTGCATCACGTATTCTAACACTTGGGCATACTCACAAGCATTGTAGAATTTCTCTTGTTCTCGAACTGGGTTCGAGTAAATCCATGGTTTCTGCAAGCCAAACAAAACATCTATCGTTACTTCACCATTCTCAGGTTTTTGTGTAACCTCCTACGAAACGTATGCTGATTGAATCACCGATTCTTCCAAGTTTCTTCCTTCATCAAGGTTACATCTGTTCCTTTTCAAAATCCGGGCACGTGGGTTATGGCCCACTTCAGCTCAAGCTTACTTCATCCTTCCTAGGATTCCATATTCCAACGTTACATCTCCTGTAAATCCAATAGTACTTCTTCCTTCATACCCTTGTGGTGATGATCATACCAAACTCCAACTTATTTTGTCCAGCTTCCTTCTATGGACCGTCATGAATAACACATTTCTTTCTTCATTGATCCTGTGGCTTTACGGAGTACTACGACACCAAAGAAAATGCACTAGTTTATCCATAAATCTCATTATTCTCATATCAATCTTTTATTACATCCTTAACCATTTTTCATGAATCCAAATTCCAAAAAGTTTATTACAAATGCCGCCACCCACATGGTTCGGTATGGTCAGACATTACTTCCAACTTTATTTATTTATCTTCCTCGAGGATTCTTTAGTCCTGCTGGAATTGTGCGACATGCGCCTTGAAGTCTTCAATCTTCTGTTTCATCGTTGTGGCCTTGAGTTTTAGCTCCATCATCTCTGCATGCACTTCGCTTGGGTATTCCTGAGTATAATGAAGTCTTGCTTCAAGTATTTCTCCGATCTGGCGTATGGCTTCCATGGCTGCTTCACGAACAGCGTCGAAGAAAGTTGCTTGTGGCACACGTGAAATGAAAAAGTACTGCCCCATCATCTTTGGGCAAACTCCTTTCAAATGGTGGAGGTGTACCTCCACATACCAAAGTTCCACTCCCTTTTGCATGAAGGGGTAGCCTTTGTAAACTGCATCTCCCTCAAGGTGAATATGCTTCATCATGTCCTTCAGTATCTTCAGGTAATCATGATCACTTGTCAGGGTCATGATTGTTTCCGGACCTTTAAGGAAAGACTCGTAAAGGGTCGTCATCTGCAGTTGTAAAACAAAAATGGTGCTCAGAATAAGGTACATATCTCCTGGGGCACACATTCATATCATCCAAACAAAACTTCAAACTCAATTTCCAATTTCCCGTTTATGCATCACAACTCACTTTCTTCCATGTTCATCCAGAATGTTAATTTCCAAGATAAAATATAACAACTCTTTAAAGCCTTTCAGCATGTGACATTACAACTTTATTGAGTCATGAACTATTACAATCTCTGAGTAATCTATTACATAACTCAACTCATCGAACTCATGAAAATGAAATTGCTTTCTACTACTCTTATTATCCATATCAAAATTCCAACTACTCAACTCCAGCTTTCGTCTGGTTGGGACATTCAGTAGCATAATGTCCTGCTTCCTTGCAGCGAAAACAAAAGACTTCCGACATGTCTCGGGGCTTCTTTGTGATTATGTAGGCTCCTTCGATTCTTGGCTTCTTTTCTGGACATTTACTAGCGCAATGACCTAAATCCTTGCACCTGTAACAAGTGATATGACTCAGGTCCTTCTCTGCGAAAATTTTGTTGTTCTGGGGTTGCCTTCTTTTTCTCTTCATGGATTTCTCTGTAATGATCAGAGCTTCTATTTCCCGAGGGTCAAACTTCACTTCTGTGTCGGAAATATCCCAGATACTCTTTTCTTCCCTTGGGGCAATACTGCGAAAAATGTCCTTCTTCTCCACATGAATAGCAGGCATTGGAGTAAAATCTGTTGAGGCCTTCTCCATCGTGGTCTTCAACACATTCCTTCATCACAGGTTCTTTCATAACTTCTCGGGCGCTTCTTTCATTCCTTCTTCCTGCTCCTAAATAGTTTGTTGCACCATGGGGTAAATGTGACACTAAGTCGGGTAGTGGGTGGTTCCTTCACACAAGAAACAAGTCACCGACTAGTTGGGCATTCCTCACCGGGTGTTTCTCCTCACAATGAGGGCATCCATCCTTGTGTTCCTCACAGGTGTGTCCTATTTCTCCACAAATCTTGCAGGCACAAGGTTTATTTCTTGGTGTATCATGGTGCTTCGGATAAGACGAGATCTTGTCGAGTCTTCTTGAATTCTTCCCAAGTCTTTGCTCCATTCCATCCTGATAGCTTGATGCATCTGCCACCATGTTGCAGCACTTCCTTCAAAGTACTGAAGAGCGTACAATACTTCATTCTTCCTTGAAACCAAATTGCTCCCGAAGTGACTCTCCATGTTCTGAATCCATAGCTCTGCCTCCGGTTGGGTTTTCGGTCCAGAGAATACCGGTCCAACTTCATTCATCATCTACTGGGTCCAAAAGTTTTGGGATGAGATATGAGAGAGGTGAGGAGGGAGAGATACACACATTACAAACAATAGTTTTGAAGAAACGAGTTTTATTTTGGGGCTGTCGGAAAACATCAAACAAATGACAGCTCACAAATCATCGCATCTAACGTAGGTGTATAACAAGGGTTTGGTCTCTAAAGGTCAAATAATTCTTCAGAACTTCAAATTCTTCAAGTCTTGAGTCTTCAATTGTTGCAGCTGCAATTCTTCCAACACATGGTGAAATCCTCTTTACTCTGAAATGGCCATCGGTTGTCCGATATCTTTAATTCTTGGAGTGACTTGATTGATCTTCCGTGTGGTCAAAAGGAAAGGTGTATATTCTAACTATTTGAGGTGAGAGTGTCTATTTGATAAAATCTGAAAAGATGAGAAGTAAGAGTCTTTTGAAAATAAAGTTTTAGAAATTTCCTGTCCAAGGGCTTTCCGATTTCTAGGGTCACGTTCTCTGATCAACATGTGCTCGATACCATTTCAGAGCGACCCGACCTCGAACGGTCAAGCCTACGTGTTGTTTGTGCCATCCTGGATCAAGATCTTTGGCACACACAATACATCAATGTATATATCAAAGTGGAATCACATGTATAATTAACGTAAAACTGATATATACCTCATAAGTCACAGAGGAAACAAATAGTCGGTGTGGAGTCCCATCAACGCCATCGGCAGGTTGAGTGTAGACCGTAACCCTGTATCGTAACTCTTACTGTCGAGGAAATATCTGCAACATGATACGTTGCAGCCGTGTAGGTCAATTACATTGAATGTACCGCAAGATCACAATAAGAGAAAACGGATGATAAACTATACTATATGCGGTATGGCTTTGTGGCTCAGATATCTGAGTTTTGTTTGCGTAAAAGCTGGTTTTATTTTCCCTACATCAAAGGAATAAATGAAGTCTGTACTATAGAGTTTTCTATCATGACATGGTTCCGCCAACCGATGTCTCATAGCCCAAAATCATCATAAGTTGCCCACAATTAAGTTATCAATCCGGTGTTGAGAGTTCCGAGATAGATCCAAGTCCAGATGCTCAAATTGTCCGTAACCGGGGACACGGCTAATCGATTAGATTTTAACCCTCTGCAGAGGTTTGTACACTTTTCCCGCAAGATTCGATCCCTCTCTTTTCGTTCTCGCACTTCAGGGTGTTTGAGAACAAGATGACCGAAACATGGTCCTCCTCAAGAGTTCCTCGACCACTTTGTCCGGTGCTCATCCCATCCTACCGTAGTTCTACATCTGCTAGCACCGTCCCAGCCAGAGTCACAACTAAGGTCAACCAAGCGAGCCCATAATGACTTGCGGTTGCACGTAAGCTTCCGGCATGAAGTATTCTTCCGTCTCTTTGAGTCTGGGTGAAGCTTTCCGCAAGATGTCATGGCGCTTCTCCATGCATCCCGGCCAACCACTGGTTTCTCTAGGGTGCCCGTCAACCGTCCTTCACCCAGTAGTGTGTATTGAATTCTTGTCTTGAGTCTTGAAGTCTTGAGGCCTTGAAAATGCAGTCCTTGCAGATGCCATCATGGAGTTGTCGTCATTGACGTAGAGTCCTCCTTCTTCACACCACTCTCGAGCACTCATACCAAACCCCATCTACTATAGCGTAGCATTAAAATAAATATCGTCCCGGGCTTGGTAACAGGGTGATGGGTTCCTACCTCATGCATACTACTCAACTACAAGAACTCAATATCACTACTGGAGATGGTTGCAAAGATGCCACTAAATGCAATAAACCATAGGTATGAAAGCATGGTCAAAGTGAACTTGCCTTCTTGACGATCTTGAAAACTAGGGACTCGTGGTAGCAAACTTCAGCACTCGGAAATTCTACCGAGGCAAACAATAACCATAATAAGCACATAGCATATGATCACTTAACACAATAGCATAGTAACATAACACACCAAAACAAACGAATCAAAACCCAAAGGAAAACTCGAAGAAATCCAACTCAAAGTTTATCCTATTTCAAGCAACAACTAAAATAGTTTTACATAACAAAATTTTTCTTAACATAACCTAAGCATGGCTTTATGTTAACTTAACGAAAAAGAATGCATCATGCAACTAGGAGCAAAAAGATTCACTTTAAAATCTATTATGAAACTCCTATTAGGCCTAAAACAAATTTTAGTAAGAAAAATAAAATAAAAGTTTTATTTATTATAAATAAAAGTTCATGCTCTAAAGTGACAGAAACTAACCTATAATAATCTATCACATAAGAAAAATAAATTTATTTGCTAACTAAAACAATAAGAAAACAGTAGCTAGCTAATTAATTAAGAATAACATGATTCTGATTAAAACTATTTTTTATTAATCCTAAAATGCCCAAATTAATTCCTACGGTTAGGCAATGTCAAAACAAAGTTGGGACAAAAAGAATCATATAAAAATAATTTTCCTAACTCATTTTATAACAGATTTACTATTCTGACTAAAATTAAAGTAAAGCAATTCTAAATAATTTTAACATAGCTAATTATATTTTCTGCAGAAACTATAAGAAATTTGTTGACCAACAAAAAAAGAATCACTTCAAAATATTAAGTAGAATAAAAGATATGAATTTTTCAAATCTGAAACTATTCTGTTAAAACAGAAAAACGAAAATAAAGAAAAACGGGCTAAATGGGCCTAACTAACGCACTGAGCCTAACTTAACTAAAACGGGCCTAGGGTTAAACGAATCGGGCCGGTACAAAATAAAAAAAACCTAACTTAAACTAAACCGGAATGAACCGGGGTAAAAAGCCGGTTTTATTTAAAAGAGGATACCCCTTCGGGGGATCTAATCCTAGCCGTCTAAGCGAGATCGGACGGAGGGGGTGAAGTCCGGTGGCTCACGGAGTTCGACGGCGGCGGCTCGGGCGGCGAAAAGTCAGCGTCTCCAGGTGGTCGGGAGGTCGGCGGGGTGCTCAGCCCAGTGCAGACGGGCTCGGGGTGGGTCTGTGGAGTTGGTGGAGCTCGGGGTGGGCTAGGCGGCGGCGGCGAGGTAAATGGCGGCGGCGGCTCGGGTCTCCGGCGAGCGTGAGGAGGAGAGAGGATCCGGCGAGGCGAGGAATGGGGTCTTGAGGAGGGGTTTTATAGGCGGGGTGACCGGCTTGGGCGAGGGGCAATCGGGAGGAGATCGAATCCGGATCCTTGGGATCCGGCGCGGCAGGCGCGGGCGAGGGGCGCGGGCGAGGGAAGGAGACAGTGGGGCCTGCTGGCAGTGAGGAGAGGAGAGTCTGGCGTGGTCGGTCGACCGACGCGGAGGTGATTCAGCGCTGGGTGCGGTCGGCTCATGGCTGGGCCGGCTCATTGGCGCTGAGTGGGCAGTGGGCCGCTGGCCAGCTGCTGATTGCCTCGGCGCTGGTTGGGCGATGCTTTGGTGGCGCTGAGGTCTTTTATTTTTCCAAATTTTATTTTTTGAAAATAAAAACAGAGTTATAAAATATAAAATATAAATATTTTATATAGGACATATATATATCAAAATGATCAGGGAATATTCCTATCATTTGAACATTTTCGAGGGTAAAATCCAAAGTTTATAAAAATCATTTTTTCCAATATTCAAATAAAACTAAATTTTGAATTTCAAACTTTTGGCAATGTTTTTCCTCTGATATTTTTGGAGTGTCATGTTTACTCCTCTCATACTTTTGCTCAAGTATTTATCAGGCATAGTTTTTGAAATGATTTCCACTTGCCAAAATTTGAATTCAAATTCCAAAACTCAAAATCTTCTGAAACTCCAAATGGCACTCAAATTCCAACAGAATGCATAGATGCTTAGCTATAATTGTAAAAACATCCCAAACAGGAAATTTGGGATGTTACACGCGCCCAGGAGGGGGGATCGTCCCCCACCCTCGTGGACAGGGTGTGGGCCCCTTGGTCTTCATCTTTGGCGAGGATTTTTTTATTATTTATTATAATATATTCCGTGGAGTTTCAGGTCATTTCGAGAACTTTTGTTTTCTGCACATAAAACAACATCATGGCAATTCTGCTGAAAACAGCGTCAGTTCGGGTTAGTTCCATTCAAATCATACAAGTTAGAGTCCAAAACAAGGGCAAAAGTGTTTGGAAAAGTAGATACGACGGAGACGTATCAGTCCCACATGTGAAAGTACTCCTCACCTCCCAGTAACCTTCCTATATTAAATTAGAGCGTACATACTGAATTAGCTCTGAAGCCCAATGGTCATGGATACCTACTGATGTTGTCTTTTCATTTTCAGCACTTTACCGACTACTATATGACTTCCCTCTGTACGCTATATAGAACGGACCAAGCCATAACTTTCCGTTACCAGCCCTCATCTATTTCCACAGACTCAACTAGAAGGAAGGAGCGTTATCTTCACCACCACAGTCCTCCCACTTTATTATTTTCTATAAACGACACTTTATTTCCTCCTTCACTTGGTCTCCTCTGTCCGGACCCAATTGTCCCAACAAATCAACTCATCCACCAGCAGCGATGGTGGTGCTCATGGCACGGTGCCCTGCCACCCATCGTTAAATGAAATTGCGCTAAGTACCCGCATGTTGTTGCCGATCCAGGCCCCTATGAACACCGTAGTTAGTTTGAGCCTGTAATCCACTGCCGATGAATCGAGCCTCGTGGACACTGCTAGTCCGAGCCCCAACATGTCGCCCCGTCCTCATACTACTCCAACATCACCTGCACCAAAACATGGGGGCTCTCCTTCCTCTTTAACTCTCCAAATCTGATCGATCTTGAGTTAATTTGGTCTGATTTGTTTATGGAAGGAAGCAATTTTTATGAAGGCAAGTATGTTCTGTCTCCAGCCGCCTCATCCGTGCAGCAAGTCTGGTCAGTCTTTCTAATCCACAATCCTCTCTAATTCAGGCACTGCCGGCAAGCATGAAACAATAAGCTTTGATTCCCTTCTCATTTTATTTTATTTGTTGTTGGAAGGAATAAACAGATGAAACAACTTTGATTGGAAGTGATGGATCGTAGTCATTTCTCTTTGTTTTGTTCAACGAGTGCTGATTGGAAGGAATAAACAGGTGAAACAAAACATACCATTTACTACGTGAACTACAATCCTGCATCTATCTGTTTCTCATACATAGTTTAGTATGAATTTTATTGGTAAATTTTTGCATTGCTTTGATGGTTTTGTAGAATCAAACATATCCGTTTGGACACTTTCAGGTATGTTGCTGCCCGACAGTACTATATATTCCACTGTGAATGTCATCAGATCAATCCAATACTGGAATTAAGAGAGGTTAATTACACATGTATTTCAGCAGTACTATTCAATCTGAAAATCATCTAGCCCGGCAAGCTAGCTCTATGCTAGATTAGGCATGTGTTTCATATTTATCATAAAATCAAAGGTTTTGCAAATACCATTGTGGATATGGGTTGTATGTTAATCAACTAGCTGACCGAAAGTAAGTTTCAAAGGAATTTTTGCAGATTTAAAAAAAATCAAATAAGTAGAAAATTTCATATTTGCATTCGTTCACATAATTATATGTATGATTTTCCCTTCATAAATTGAAGCTTATATTAACTATTTGCGCCGTATCAAGATGACAGAACCACCAAGATGTTCACTCAATGCAATTGCCTAACAAACTAATATACTTCTTTTTCATAAAATCTCTTGAAGAGTTTGTTATTGCTACTTCCATCGTTATTTCGTTTTTTAATAATAATTTACAAATGTCACATGGTTTCATACTCTTAGTCATGTCCTTATAACATATCTATTTTACATTCCTGCTACAACGCACGCTGGGTGTCTTCTAGGCGAACATTCATACCCTTCAGATATGTAATATAGGCCACAAAAAGTAATGTATTTCCTGAAATTAAAAAGGTATATTTTTTGTTCCCTAAATTTGTTGATACATTACAATTACAAGTGCCTCATGGTGTTGGTGTTTGTTCAGCTGCATATTCAACCTGACTACACCTTGAGTTTCACTTTTCAATTTATTTTACTATTTATCTATGCTAGAATAGTAAGTGATGTGTTGTTTTTAGCCATATGTGTGTAATTATAAGATGTTCTCTAAGGCTATAGCTTTACTTTTTAAAATGTAAGAATAATACTTGGAATATGAGGATCAAGTATGACCCTTTCTGATTCTCCTTCACTTTAACTGTTCTATGCTGCTGGAATAAGATATAGAAAAATGGAGTATATTTGCTGTCATACTTAGTAACCATGACATTTTGTACCTTTGGTTACTTTTCCTCTAAAAATTGGATCATAGAGGACAATGAAAGCTAATTCCTATTTGGGCATATTAACACGCAAGGCTCGCAAATTTGCATGAATTTATGTCGTCATTGTTTCGTTGCTCTAAATCGTTGCTCTAATGCACTTCTAACAAATAATCAAATTATATTGCCTTCAATTATTATGAGAAAAATCTCATCAACGTATATATTCCTTTTTTATGTTGACGATGCATTCTAATTAAGCAAGTATGGAGATAGTACTAATTTTCCTGCTTTATATTATTTCATCAAAGGTTAAAAAAAGTATGTTATATTGCAAGACGGAGGGACTACATCTTATGATTCTACTATCTCTTTCTATGTAAATACTTATTCTATAGTGCTACAAATTCCTGCAGCAACTCGCGGGGTACCATCTAGTATAGATTAATAGTAATGGATGCAAATGACAGCTGCGCTCTCCAGCTAGTGCTTTTTAATAAGAGGGTGATGACTCAACATAATAGTAAATAGATAGGCCCTTCACGGAGGGAAGCAGGGATTTGTAGAGGTGCCAGAGCTCGGTTTTGAAATAGAGATAAATAATATTTTGAGCGGCATACTTTCATTGTCAACATAACAACCTAGAGATGGTGATATCTTCCATGCTACACACATTATAGGCGGTTCCCAAACAGAATGGTAAAGTTTATACTCCCCCTCCACCAACAAGCATCAAACCATGACTTGCTCGAAACAACGAGCGTCTCCAACTAGCAACAGTCCAAGGGGGAGTTTTGTTTGCAATTATTTTGATTTAGTTTGCATAAAGCATGGGACTGGGCATCCCGGTGACCATCCATTTTCTCGTGAGTGAGGAGCGGAGTCCACTCCTCTTGAGAATAACCCACCTAACGTGGAAGATACGGACAGCCCTAGTTGATACATGAGCTATTCGAGCATACAAAAGAGAATGTTTATTTGAAGGTTTAGAGTTTGGCACATACAAATTTACTTGGAACGGCAGGTAAATACCGCATATAGGAAGGTATAGTGGACTCATATGGAATAACTTTGGGGTTTAAGGGATTGGATGCACAAGCAGTATTCCCGCTTAGTACAAATGAAGGCTAGCAAAAGATTGGGAAGCGACCAACTAGAGAGTGACAATAGTCATGAACATGCATTAAAATTAATAAACACTCAATGCAAGCATGAGCAGGATATAATCCACCATGAACATAAATATCGTGAAGGCTATGTTGATTTGTTTCAACTACATGTGTGAACATGTGCCAAGTCAAGTCACTTAAATCATTCAAAGGAGGATACCACCCCACTATACCACATCACAACCATTTTAATAGCATGTTGGCATGCAAGGTAAACCATTATAACTCATAGCTAATCAAGCATGGCACGAGCAACTATGATCTCTAATTGTCATTGCAAACATGTTCATTCATAATAAACTGAATCAGGAACGATGAACTCATCATATTTACAAAAACAAGAGAGGTCGAGTTCATACCAGCTTTTCTCATCTCAGTCACTCCATCATATATCGTCATAATTACCTTTCACTTGCACGACTGAACGATGTGAATAATAATAAGAGTGCACGTGCATTGGACTAAGCTGGAATCTGCGAGCATTCAATAAACAGGAGAAGACAAGGCAACATGGGCTCTTGGTTAAATCAACAATAATGCATATAAGAGCCACTTCAACAATTTAATCATGGTCTTCTCCTATCGACCCCCAAAGAAAAGAAAAGAAATAAAACTATTTACACTGGAATGCGCCCAACAAGCAAAAGAAGAACGGGAAATCTTTTTGGGTTTTCTTTTTAATTATTACTACTACAACAACAAAAGTATACTAGATAAAAGCTACTACTAATTTTTTTGGTTTTCTTAAGGTTTATTAAACACACAAGAAGAAAGCAAGAAAAAGGAAAATAGACTAGCATGGATATTACAGTGAAAAAGTATGAGCACTGACATCTAGCAATGAGTGTGTGTAAACATAAATGTAATGTCGGTGAGAAATACGTACTCCCCCAAGCTTAGGCTTTTGGCCTAAGTTGGTTCATTACCAAGGATGGCTGGCGGATACCCGTGAGGTGTAGGTGGGTCGTACTACGATGAAGAAGACTCGATCGCCACTGGTGGCAGTCATCTCCGGATCCCAAAAGTAATCGGTACTGTCGTGGAGGCTCAAATTGTGGTTCGGCTCCGGGCTGGTGTAGGATTCGGTGAGGCTTGAATGGCCGCCCATGGAGCGAGATCTGAGACCTTCAGATAGATTAAACAAGGAAGGAGCAGGCAAGGTAATAGTCTCAGGGTGATGTTTATCAAAGTACAATTTGTATTTCATCTCCTCTTCCTTATTCTTAACAATAAAGTCATGCGCTAACATACTCTTATAATCTAAATAAGCATTGGGCAACAATTTTTATTCTTTCTCATAGAGCCTAATAGGTATGTTATAATGTGCAGCAAGGCGTGAAGCATAAATACCTCCAAAGATGAGACCCTTAGTACGGTTCAGACTTAACCATTTAGCAATAATACCGCCCATACTAACAGTGTTATCGGAATATAAACCATGGAGTAAAATGATAATATCAGGAACACTAAGGTTTCCACAGTTTCCGTGACCAATTAAGCAACGACTAGCAAATATAGCAAAGTAGCGTAAAACAGGAAAATGTATCCTAGTGATTCTTGCATCGGAAACCTTCCTGGTTTACCCCACAGTAATGGTGTCAATAAACTCGTCCACATCTTTACGATGTGGTTCATCTAAGATACCCTCGAAGGGTATTTTGCAAACCTTGCAAAATTCATCTAGTGGCATCTTCTTAACAACATCATATAAATGAAACTCTACTGAAGGAGGTGTTTCTTTAGGAAAATAGTAGTAGTTTTGCACAAAAGTATTGGTGAGTGAGAGATACTGATGACGTTGGTCCCGGAGGAAGTCGGTGAGGCCAGCATTCTTAAGTAATGAATATAAATCATCATAAATCCCGCTTTTTCTCAAGAAATCATCGGAAGGCCATTCGCACGGCTGGACCTCCGCGGTCCGAGGCAAATTATATTTGGGCCTCTGTGCTTCTTCATTTTTCTTTTCCTTCGAGCTTCGGTCGATGATCCCCTCAAAAATCTCTTCATTATTTTCTGAAAAATTCAGAAATTTTTAGTAACTTCACACAAAAGTAAACCAAACTCAATAGAATTGATAGCAACTACACCTACAAGTGCCTAGAGCCTATATCATGCATTAGAAATGCTTGGAACCATATAAATTTGACATGCAAGCTCAAGAACATGGTCACCTAGGCAGCACGAATTTGCAATGAATAAAGCACTAGAACAAAAACTAATTGAACCAATGGATGAGTCACATACCAAGGAACAATCTACCCAAGCAGTTTTGTGAGAGGTGCTTTGAGCAAGGAGATCGAAAATCACAGCAAAATGAGCTAGAACTCGTGCTTGAGCTGGATATTGGTGTTTGTGGGAGGAAGAAGGAGTGTATGGGTGCAGGAATAAGTGGAGGAGGGCCACCGTGGGCCCACGAGGCAGGGGGCGTGCCCTGGGGGGTAGGGCGCGCCCTCCACCCTCGTGGCTAGGTGCTTGCCCCTCCTGTTGTGTTCTCAGTGCCAGATATTCTCAAATATTCCAGAAAAATCATATTCCATTTTCAGGGCATTTGGAGAACTTTTATTTTCGGGTATTTTTATATTGCACAGATAAATTAGAAAATAGACAGAAAAATACTAATTTTACTTTATTTCAACTAAATAACAGAAAGTGGGAAGAGGGTACAGAAGGTTGTGCCTTCTAGATTCATCCATCTCATGCTCATCAAAAGGAATCCACTAACAAGGTTGATCAGGTCTTGTTAACAAACTCATTCCGAATAACATGAAACCGGAGAAATTTCGAATAACACTATATTACCTCAACGGGGATATGCACATCCCCAACAATAAGAATATCATATTTCTTCTTGACAGTAGGAAGGGGAAATTCAAAACCTCCAAATATAATCGATGGAATTTTTCCAATAGAGTTGATACTATGAACTTGAGGTTGTTTCCTCGGAAAGTGTACTGTATGCTCATTACCATTACCATGAAAAGTGACATTGCCTTTGTTGCAATCAATAACATCCCCTGCAGTATTCAAAAAGGGTCTTTCAAGAATAATAGACATACTATCGTCCTCGGGAATATCAAGAATAACAAAGTCCGTTAAAATAGTAACGTTTGCAACCACAACAGGCACATCCTCGGAAATACCGACAGTATAGCAGTTGATTTATCAGCCATTTGCAAAGATATTTCAGTAGGTGTCAACTTATTCAAGTCAAGTCTACGATATAAAGAGAGGCATAACACTAACACGGCTCCAAGATCACATAAAGCAGTTTTAACATAGTTTCTTTTAATGGAGCATGGTATAGTAGGTACTCCTGGATCTCCAAGTTTCTTTGGTATTCCACCTTTAAAAGTATAAATTAGCAAGCATGGTGGAAATTTCAGCTTCCGGTATATTTCTTTTATTTGTAACAATATCTTTCATATACTTAGCATAAGGATTCATTTTGAGCATATCGATTAATCGCATACACGAAAAAGATAGGTCTAATCATTTCAGCAAAGCGCTCAAAATCCTCATCATCCTTTTTCTTGGATGGTTTGGGAGGAAAAGGCATGGGTTTCTGAACCCAAGGTTCCTAGCAACAAAGTCTCTCTTATCATAACGTTGATTCTTTGATTGTGGGTTATCAAGATCAACAGCAGGTTCAACTTCTACATCATTATCATTACTAGGTTGAGCATCATCATGAACATCATCATTAAAATTTTCACTAGGTTCATGTTCATTACCGGATTGTGTTTCAGCATCAGAAATAGAGATATCATTTGGATTCTCAGGTGGTTCAGCAATAGGTTCACTAGAAGCATGCAAAGTCCTATCATTTTTCTTTTTCTTCTATTTAGAAGGACTAGGTGCATCAATATTACTTCTCTGAGAATCTTGCTCAATTCTCTTAGTGTGGCCTTCGGGATACAAAGGTTCCTGAGTCATTCTACCAGTTCTAGTAGCCACTCTAATAGCATAATCATTTTTCTTACTATTCATTTCATTGAGCAAATCATTTTGAGCTTTAAGTACTTGTTCTACTTGAGTGGTAACCATAGAAGCATGTTTACTAATGAGTTTAAGTTCACCTCTAACATTAGCCATATAATCCCCCAAGTGTTCAATCATATAAGCATTTTGTTTTAATTGTCTACCAAAATAAGCAGTGAAATCTTCTTGCTTAATCATAAAGTTATCAAACTCATCCAAGCACTGGCTAGCAATTTTAGTAGGAGGGATTTCAGCTTTATCATATCTATAGAGGGAATTTACCTTTACTACCTGTGTCGGGTTATCAAGACCATGAGGTTCTTCAGTAGGTAATGGATTAAGATCATATGTTTCTTCAACAGGCGGTAGATTAAGACCATGTATTTCTTCAATAGGAGGTAAATTCTCAACATCTTCAGCTTTAATACCTTTTTCTTTCATAGATTTCTTTGCCTCTTGCATATCTTGAGGATGAGAAATAGAACGCCTCTCTTCTTGAGTTGGTTTAGGAATAAGCTCAGAATTGGCTCAGAGCTGGCTCAGAAGTGTCCAATTATTTTCATTTGTCAACATATTATTCAATAGAATTTCAGCTTCATCCGGTGTTCTTTCCCTGAAAACAGAACCAACACAACTATCCAGGTAATCTCTGGAAGCATCGGTTAGTCCATTATAAAAGATATCAAGTATTTCATTTTTCTTGAGAGGATGGTCAGGGAAAACATTAAGTAACTTGAGAAGCCTCCCCCAAGCTTGTGGGAGACTCTCTTCTTCAATTTGCACAAACTTGTATATTTCCCTTAAAGCAGCTTGTTTCTTATGAGCGGGGAAATATTTAGCAGAGAAGTAATAAATCATATCCTGGGGACTACGCACACAACCAGGATCAAGAGAGTTAAACCATATCTTAGCATCACCCTTTCATGAGAATGGAAATATTTTAAGGATATAAAAGTAGCGAGATCTCTCATCATTAGTGAACAGGGTGGCTATATCATTTAATTTAGTAAGATGTGCCACAACAGTTTCAGATTCATAGCCATGAAAAGGATCAGATTCAACCAAAGTAATTATATCAGGATCAAACAGAGAATTCATAATCCTTATCGGTAACACAGATAGGTGAAGTAGCAAAAGCAGGATCAGGTTTCATTCTATCATTAAGAGATTGCTGCTTCCATTTAGCTAATAACCTCTTGATTTCATATCTATCTTCGCAAGCTAAAATAGCTAAAGAAGCTTCTTTATCAAAAACATAACCCTCAGGAATAACAGGCAAGTTTTCATCATCACTTTCATCAATATAACCAGTTTCAATAATTTCTTTGTCTCTAGCCCTAGCAATTTGTTCATCAAGAAATTCACCAAGTGGCACAGTAGTATCAAGCATAGAAGTAGTTTCATCATAAGTATCATGCATAGCAGAAGTGGCATCATCAATAACATCGACATATCGAACGAATAGCGAAGCAGGTTTAGGTGTCGCAAGCTTACTCAAAGCAGAAGGTGAATCAAGTGCGAGCTAGATGGCGTTCCTTACCTCCCTCGTAGTTGAGGGATAAATTGTTGTCTTAGCGTCTTTCATGTTCTTCATAGTGACCAGCAGATATAAATCCCAAGTGACTCAAAGAATAGAGCTATGCTCCCCGGCAACAGCGCCAGAAAATAGTCTTGATAACCCACAAGTATAGGGGATTGCAACAGTTTCCGATGGTAGAGTATTCAACCCAAATTTATTGATTCGACACAAGGGGAGCCAAAGAATATTCTCAAGTATTAGCAGTTGAGTTGTCAATTCAACCACACCTGGATAACTTAATATCTGCAGCAAACTATTTAGTAGCAAAGTAATATGATAGTAGTGGTAACGGTAACAAAAGTAATATTTTTGGTGTTTTGTAGTGATTGTAACAGTAGCAACGGATAAGTAAATAAGCGGAGAACAATATAAGAAAAGCTCGTAGGCATTGGATCGGTGATGGAGAATTATGACGGATGCAGTTCATCATGTAACAGTCATAACATAGGGTGACATAGAACTAGCTCCAATTCATCAATGCAATGTAGGCATGTATTCCGAATATAGTCATACGTGCTTATGGAAAAGAACATGCATGACATCTTTTGTCCTACACTCCCATGGTAGCGGGGTCCTAATGGAAACTAAGGGATATTAAGGCCTCCTTTTAATAGAGTACCGGAACAAAGCATTAGCACATAGTGAATACATGAACTCCTCAAACTATGGTCATCACCGGGAGTGTTCCCGATTATTGTCACTTCAGGGTTGTCGGATCATAACACATAGTAGGTGACTATAGACTTGCAAGATAGGATCAAGAACTCACATATATTCGTGAAAACATAATAGGTTCAGATCTGAAATCATGGCACTCGGGCCCTAGTGACAAGCATTAAGCATAGCAAAGTCATAGCAACATCAATCTCAGAACATAGTGGATACTAGGGATCAAACCCTAACAAAACTAACTCGATTACATGACAGATCTCATCCAACCCATCACCGTCCAGCAAGCCTATGATGGAATTACTCACTCACAGCGGTGAGCATCATGAAATTGGTGATGGAGGACGGTTGATGATGACGACGGCGACGAATCCCCCTCTCCGGAGCCCCGAACGGACTCTAGATCAGCCCTCCCGAGAGGTTTTAGGGCTTGGCGGCGGCTCCTTATCGTAAAACGGGATGAATTCTTCTCCCTAGTTTTTTCTCCCTGAAAGCAAATATATAGAGTTGGAGTTGAGGTCGGAGGAGCTCGGGGGCCCACGAGGTGAGGGGCGCCCCCACCCTCGTGGCAGAGTGGGCCCCCGATCTTCATCTTTGCAAGGATTTTTTTTATTATTTCCAAATAGACGTTCCGTGGAGTTTCAGGTCATTCCGAGAACTTTTGTTTCTGCACATAAATAACACCATGGAAAGTCTGCTGAAAACATCGTCAGTCCGGGTTAGTTCCATTCAAATCATGCAAGTTATAGTCCAAAACAAGGGCAAAAGTGTTTGGAGAAGTAGATACGACGGAGACGTATCAGTCAGCCTCCCACTATACTGGGTCCCAGCTAGCAGGGGGAGTATTCATTTTTTTGTGCGTAATAAGGAGGCACTTCCTTGCGTGCGAAGATATAGCTGGTGGGTTCGAGCTGTCAGCGGCGGTAACATTTTTTCGCGAAATCTGAGGCCCTTTCGGTGGGTCCCGGATGTCGGTGGAGGAATCATTATTTTGCGGCGTAATAAGGAGGCATTTCCTTGCGTGCGGCCGTGGACCCAGCTATCAGCCTCTCCACGTCTGATCCACTTCAGATGCATGTCGATCGTTGACCATGTTGACCAGCAGCGTCGAGAGCACCGAGGCGATGGGCGGCGGCGAGGCCTAGGAAGGAAACAACACAGAGCTGGGGAAGACTCGGCGGTTGTTTCCCATGCGTGAGGGGAGTCTGTTGTCGAGGGTTTATCGCTTTGTCTGCCGGCGCGGAGAATAACAGCAGTGTGGGTGAGTAGAGGGATGGCTAGGCCAGCGATGGGAGTACTGGTGGGCGGTGAGGCCTTGGCAAGGCAGCACCGGCCCGCATGGGAGGAGGGAGCGAGCAGTCCCGGTGCTTGTTTGAGCGGCTGGATTAGGAAGAGCAGAGATTGAAGAAGCATGACGGTCGTTGGATGGACATCCAGCAGTCAATGCTTGTGTGTCAACCTTTTTTTTAGGAAAGCCTCAAATCTGTGGAAAACAGCATACATCCCATCTGCCCTTATTTCTAATAATTTACAGCCCATTTGCTAATTCTTAAGGTTTTTTTTGAGCCCATATTCTTTTTGTTAGCATTACAGCCCATATTGTGGCCACGATTGAAAAATTATACGAAATTTTGCATATTTCAGTGCGGTCCGAACTGTTTTTAATCTCGAAATTTCGAGTCACGTTCGAACCAATTTTAAAAATACATGTATATCAATATAAAATCCAACAAATTGTCCACGCATAAAAATCAATGCAATTTAAAATCTTGAAATGAAAAAAAGAAATTTGAAACTAATTGCCGGTTTGACATGTTTTATAAATGTACAACCCATTTCTCATTACTGATAAGCCATTTTCTCAGCCAGTCGAATGAAGCTCTCCTCGTCTTGAAAGATTTGCAGCCCAACAGGCCTGACAAAGCGACTTACTTGGCAAATCACAAAAAACTGGGCTGTGGCCATGGACCCAGTTGTCAACCTCTCCACGTACAGTACTCTTCCGATGGAAGTCGGTCGTTGACCACATTGACCACGCCGTGCCGAGAGCACCAAGGCGATGGACGACGGCGAGGGCTAGGAAGGGGAAGATGCGGAGCCGGGGAAGACGCGGCAGTGGATGCCCACGCGGAGAGGAGTACGAGGGTTCACTGGTTCGGCTGCGGTGTGAGGCTGCCGTTGCCGCAGAATAACATGGGGTGTGGGTGAGTAGAGGGATGCCCTGGCCAGCGGTGGGAGTAGTAGGGGGCGGTGAGGCCTCCGCGACATCACAGCCAGCCACGGGAGGTAGGAGCACGCGGCACGACCGGCGCTGGTTTGGGCGGCTGAAGCAAGAAGACCAGAGGTTGAAGAAGCACTACGGCCATTGGATGAACATTGTACGGTAACTGGAGCTAGAATCGTTCATATTGACTAAGTTGACAAAGCCCTCCGTCCCCGTCAACTTGGTAGGCCCACAAGTCAGCCTCCCACTATGCTTTGGGTTCCACCGGCGGGGAGTATTCATTTTTGTGCGTAATAAGGAGGCACTTCCTTGTGTGCGAAGATAGCTGGTGGTTCCGACCTGTCAGCGGGGGGCACGTTTTTTTCGCGAAATACAGAGGCCCTTCCGGTGGGTCCCAGATATCAGGTGGAGGAATCAAAGACTTGAGAAGGCGTACAGAACAAGCTAGTGTACCAGTAAAGAGACGTTGCTGAGTTTTAGAAAAAAAGAGAGACGTGCTCCTATAGTTGGTTCGAATCCAAACCTAGACTATGACTATATATGGTGCTATGCTACTCTGCAAGTAATGAAACTGACATATCCAACGTTCGCTTCTCCTCTTCTCTACTTACTCGCCTAGCATCGAAGCTCGACCGCGACAACCATGTCCGCTGGCTGCTCGTCCACCTGCTCTTCAGCAGGCAACAACCAGATATGCGCCACGTCGCCACCCGTACCATCGCATGTGGGTCTCATCACATGTGGGTCTCATCACACCCCCGCCGGCACGCACACCGCAGCCGGTTGCTCATCGCAACCCGCTGCCGTTGGTGTGGTGCCACTGCTGCAAATCACGCAGAGTCATCCGTCGCGTCTCAACCACAATCCTCAACCCTGGCCGAGTCTTCTACAAATGCCCGAATCATGGGGTGATAATATGTTGAAGTGTTGTTCTGCTGCTTTCGGTTGCAGATTTTTTAATAGTTTGGTTGATGATCTTCCAATTTGATTCGTGCGTAAAAGGGAAGATTCGTGTGATTTGTATTTACGGGAAGTTCTTGATGTGGGGAGTGCAACTACGCTGATTATTTGGTTAGCCGAGGAATCCCAATACCAGCAGGTTGGGGTGTTGGACAAATGGCTCAAGGAGCGGCAGAAGAGGAAGATCACGAGCGAAGGTTAAAGATGCAGTTCCTCTGATCATGGCCAAGCAACAGCTGCTGAATGGCCTTGACAGCAATGAGGAGATGAAAGAGCTTGTGAAGATAATGGGCAAAATCGATGTGCTCTATAGGATGATTGTCTCTTTATTTGCAGTGTATGTAGCACTCATGATGTATTCAATGGCTATGACATGAGCACTTTTCTTAAACTAATAATGAATGAAACCTATGTAGCAGGCTAGGCGTAGTGTTGTGAACATCTAATGATTTCTATTAACGGAAATCAGGGGGTATCCCCTTTTGCTCATAAATAAATAAATAGCAAAGGCCCTTTTGGTAATAAATAAATAAATTAGCAGAGGCCCTGTCGGGTCAGCTTTGTTCTCATTCGAAGACGTCGAGCAAATTGCAGTCCAACAACAAACTATGTCATCAAATTCAAGTTTCACAGCCAAATATGAGTACAACTAAACAACAATGTCATCATGCTTTAGTCTTCATACAATCACCTAACACAAATCAGCATACATAACAAGTGATGTTCTCACAGGAAAAATACTAAACAACATGTTCATCAAGTTTCAGTTGTCATAGCAAACACAATTTCACATAGTAGATAAAAAAATGTCTTCTGACAGGCAAATACGACAAAAGCAATGTAATCATCATCCGCAACAGCAGCGTCAACATCTTCGCCATGTGTATCAGTCTGAATCGTAATTCCCCACGGTGTCATCTTCTTCTTCGTCCTCAACTTTCTCGAACGTTGGCTTCTTCTTGATCAACTCTTGTATGTCCACAAAGACAACAGCAATCTTTTATTGGCGTCATTGGCGTAATGGTTCTCAAAGATATTAGGAACATATGTGTTATCTTGTACATCGGGAGCGATGTAAGCATCATCTTGTTGTGCAACTTCATTAAACGAATTCCTCTGCTCAAACCTTTGCAATACTCTCGAGTCATCGCTACGTGCAAATGTGTCTTCCAAGAAAAATATCTGTGTTGCTTGATTTGCCAAAATAAAAGGCTCGTTGGTCCGCAATACGCCGCCTTGACATTGATGGATTTGAAATAATCATCAGCTCTGGGTTTTGCGATCTGGAAAACAGGTTATACCAACGACAAAGACAATGTAACCACACACCGATGATCCTCAAAACTGGAGATATACTGCAACTGAACAATGTCTGTTATGTTAGCATACATTTCAGTTGTCTCTTTGTCATACGTATCCGTGCTCATGATGGCACTGTTTTGTGTCTTCCTGCCTTCATCTCGTGCAAGGGTGTTGTAGCGCACATCTCCAACAACGCAAGACTCATAATGTCTTACCCAAGTATCAGGACCCATTGCTAGTGAGTAAAGGGCATCATCAACTGCCTTCCCATCCTCCTGCATCTTCTTAACCTATGGTTAAAAAATAGACAAGCTGATCATCTTATGTACTCAATATATTAAAAAACTGACAGTGCAATTTAAAAGCTTACACGACTCTTGAACCATTTTGCAAATCCTACCATAACCAGTTTGTCAATGTTTCTTTGATTTTGCTGCAGTAACTCCTTTTTGTAGATGCTGCACAACATAATGATCGTGTCAAACATCTAAATATATAAGAATGTGCTGCAAGTTTAGTAGATTACGATGTATAAGCTGCAGTACTTAGCACTTACTTGATATAAGGTAGTATCTCAGGATAGTTATTCAACACATACCAAACCATTTTGTCCAAATCTTTAGGTTTGTCCTCTTGTCGACTCTTCCATGTAACTCGAACAGAATAGTCGAAAACATTGAGGCCGGGATTGTCTTCACCCACCTCTTTGCTAAGCTGATCAGCTGTTTCAATGTATTTTGAGCAGAATGTCAACGCTTCTGTAGCAATGTAGGCCTCTGCAATGGAACCCTTGGGTCTAGCTCTGTTCCTAACATAGCCCTTGAAAGTGCCTAGCCGCCTTTCAATAGGATACATCCATCCATATTGTACTGGACCTCTAAGTAGTGCCTCATCAGGTAGATGAACAACCAAATGCACCATCACATCAAAGAAGGCTGGAGGATATATCTTCTCAAGGTCGCATAGGATAGTTGGTATCTTGTCTCTAAGACGCTCCAAAGCATCTATCCTGATATTTCTACTGCAGAGTTCCGTGAAGAATTGTCCCAACTCTGCAACTCCTCTGTATAGGTCAGGGCAGACCAATCCTCTAAGGATAACAGGTAAAACCCTTTGAAGTAGGACGTGGCAGTCATGAGTTTTCAACCCTTCTACCTTGTTTCCATTTGCACTGACTCTCCTTTCAGGGTTGGAAGCAAATCCATGTGGGAATCTCACACGTGATAGGACCTCACAGAATTCTTTTCTTTTTACCTTGTCCAAGACGTACACAGCTGGTGCCATATCCCGTGGTTTACCTTCATCTTGCACCTGCAAATCCTATATGATACCCAGGTGTGTCAAATCAATCCTAGATTTCAAGGTATCTTTTGTCTTGCCTTCAATATTAAGAAGTGTGCCGATAATGCTGTCACATATATTTTTCTCGATGTGCATCACATCAAGATTATGCCGCAGATCCAAATATTTCCAATACTCCAAGTCCCACAAAGTGGACATGCGGGTAAAAAATAATCTCTCTTCTGGCCTGCCACGCTTCCTTTTCCCGCTACCATTACCAGGATGGTTTCCTGGTGTAATATGCCTGACCTTCTCTAATTCCACTTGCAACTCATCGGCGGTGAGCCTCTTTGGCGCATCACGGTTTTCATGCTTTACATTGAACACATGTCTTGGTATTTTCTAGGATGCGGCTTGTCCTTGGCAAGGAAATGGCGGTGTCAATGTAATGATCTTGCTAAGTATTGCGTATGACATCATATTCTTGCCACAGCGAACACATGCATTGTAACCATGTGTCCTTCGCCCTGACATAGTGCCCAAAGCGGATAATCATGGATGCACCAAATTGTAACAAAGACGCAGAAAGAAATCAGCTGGTGGGCTGCTATATAGGTCTCAGTGAGAACACCCTCCATAGCTATTGAAGTTCCTCCACAAGAGGCTCCATGAACAAATCAAAATCCTTTCCGGGACTTTTTGGACCTGGGATGAGCAAGGCCATCATGTAGTTTGATTCTTTGGTGCGTACATTTGGGGGCATGTTGTAAGGATAACAAGCACCGCCACATGCTATATGTGGCGCTCTGTGGCCAAATGGGTTAAATCCATATGAAGCTAAGCCAAGTCTAATGTTTCTCGGGTCAGCAGCAAACTTTTTGTGTTTTTGATTGAAGCTTTTCCACTCACTACCATGTGATGGATGGCTCATTACATTCTGATCTCTGTAGTCCTGGTTCCTAGAATGCCACAATACATCCTCTCTTGTTTCAGCATCATGAAACAACCTCTGCTATCTTGGTGTAATTGGAAAATGTCTCAGAACATTATGAGGAATCCTCTTCACAGCATCGACATCTTTCCATCTTGACGATTTGCATTTCGGGCATTCACTTAAGTTGACATAATCCTTCCGGAATAGAACGCAATTATTCTTACAAACATGGATAATATCATATCCAATTCCAACTGCACGAAGGATATTCTTCCTTTTACTATAGGTGTGTGTCGGTGTCAAAACCGGCGGATCTCGGGTAGGGGGTCCCGATCTGTGCGTCAAGGCTGATGGTAACAGGGAGCAAGGGACACAGATGTTTACCCAGGTTCGGGTCCTCTTGATGGAGGTAAAACCCTACTTCCTGCTTGATTAATATTTATGATATGGGTAGTACAAGAGTAGATCTACCACGAGATCGTAGAGGCTAAACCCAAAGAGCTAGCCTATGCTGGTATGGTTGTAATTGTGATCGGCCTTCAAAGGACCAACCTCTCCGGTTTATATAGACATGGGAGAGGGCTAGGGTTTACATGGAGTCGGTTACAAGGAAGGAAATATAATATCCGGATCGCCAAGCTTGCCTTCCACGCCAAGGAAAGTCCCATCCGGACACGGGCCGAAGTCTTGAGTCTTGTATCTTCACGCTTCAATAGTCCAGACGTCGTACATACTCCGGCTGTCCGGATACCCCGTAATCCAGGACTCCCTCAGTAGCCCCTGAACCAGGCTTCAATGACGATGAGTCCGGCGCGCAGTCTTGTCTTCGGCATTGCAGGGCGGGTTCCTCCTCCGAATACTCCAAAGTAATTATCGAACACTTAAACCGTGTCCGGATCCACAAGATGGTCTTCGCATGGTATAAACTTGATCTGCTGGCAGTCTTCGTGCATCATGGCCTGGCCCGACGTGAACCGACGTTTCTTACCCCATGACGACTCGCATTATGAGGCGGTTTCATTGGCACGTCCCATCGGGGCAGAGATCGTGTTCCACTTATTACGGGATTTTCCATCAATATGAGCACGCGTGACCCCACGACGGTTGTTGGTATAACCCGTGTATTTTTAGATAAGCCTCAAACGGCCACTCCGGGGACTCTTGATATTCATCCCCTTTATAAAAAGGGGTCGAGGCCTACGCCTCTTTTTCACCTTCCTCGCGCCTTCTTGTACCTCGAGTTCTAACACCCGAAACCTAAGCCTCAACACCCCAGATCCGCCGATATGTCCGGATCCGTCCCTCAAGGCCAATTGGTGGCCTCCTCGATCCAAGAGGATGACATTGTGAAGCTTAGGGAGGTCGGATACCTAACCGCCGACATCCAACACAGGCTTCCTGCATCCGGGCAGGTCATCCCCACACCGGAGCCTAATGAGTGCGTCCTTTTTGTCCCGCACTTCCTCCGCGGCCTGGGATTCACCCTCGATCCCTTTGTGAGGGGGCTCATGTTCTATTATGGGTTGGATTTTCACGATCTGGCTCCAGACGCTATCCTCCACAACTCATCGTTCATTATAATGTGTGAGGCATTCCTCCACGTCACCCCACACTTCGGCTTATGGCTCAAGACCTTCAATGTGAAGCCGAAGATGATCGAGGGCCGACATGCGGAGTGCGGAGGTGCTGTAATAAGCAGGAACGCTGATGCCCCATGGCCAGAGGGTTCTTTCCCAGAAGTATCCGATGTATGGCAGCGGAGGTGGTTTCATGTCACGGCTCCCGAGGCACGAAGTGGGTGGCTGCCCCCGAGTTTCGCTCGGGCCCTACATCGCAGTTGGCGTCTTGGACGGACGTAGGACGGAATTGGGGGCCCGCTGGTGATATACTAGTGCTGCAGAATCGCATTCGGGAGCTTCTTGAGAGGGACATTAACCTTGTCAGCATAATGCATGTGATGTTAATCCAGCTGTCGGGGGAGAGCTGATCGTGTCCCACGAGCACCTACGGGACCTGGGTCCCTTGTGGTTCGGAGGGGGGGCGGAGATTGCACAAAGAGCGGATCGAGGCGGCGCACACGAGAGGATTTACCCAGCTTCGGAGCTCTCCGGAGAGATAATACTCCTACTGCTGCTTTAGTGGATTATCTTGTGTTCTTGCTAGGGAGCAACGGGAGCTACAAAACCTAGCCTGAGTGTGTGGTCTCGTATGAGTAGGATGAACTAAGCCGGAGCTGAACCGAACCGAGCCGAACCCTTTCTATGTTGCACTTGGGCCTCCTTTTATAGGCACAAGGGGTCACCACATGTGGCAAGTAGATAAGGGTATGATGGTAAAAACATAGGTTGGTACACCGCTTTGCACAGTGTATAGTAAGCTATACCTAACTCTCACGGCAAGGGACAAGAGTCATCAATGCCCGTCTCAGTCGCCCGAGCAGTGTAACAGGGACCGTCAAGTGCGCCTCCGTTTGCCACGATGGTAGCTTGTCAGCGCCGCTTATCGCTGCTCCCCGCTGGCTGCACAGCTCGTCGACACGCGTGCTTGGGAGAGCCCCGTGGTGACACGTTGGCGGGTGAGATGGAGCGGAGATGAAGAGAGGTTGCCTGCCCGACAAGCGCCTTGCATGCGGCAGGAACCTTGTCGCGCTTGGGGCTTAGCGCCCACCAAGCCTTCCGCAAGCTCCTCTTGCGGGGTCTTGTTTTGCGCCTGGGTGGCCTTCCGGCAAGCTCCTCTTGCCGGGTCTTGATTACTTTGTTCTTGAATGGCTCACCGGCAAGCTCCTCTTGCCGAGTCTTGTTTCTGAAGGGTCGCGGAGGGTCTTGATAGACGCCTGCAAGGCTTGCCACGGGACGCCGCATTGCCCGCAGACAGGTTCGGGGTACTAAGGTACCCCTACTTTAGTACACCGACAGAGCCCCGGTGCAGGGCCGATACAGTGCAGCGCTGTTGGGCCAGGCCCAATACTGAGAACGCACGAACGCGTGGCCTGGGTCCAAACCAAATCCACTCCGTATCCGCCGCATTCCCTTGTAACGGCACGCGTCAATCGCGATATCGTGGGGGAAGTGGCGGCGTGTGAATCGCCTCATCATCGCCTCGGTTCGCATCTCCGCCCGTGGTTCCCATGCTCTTGGGGTCACGGACGGTGGAAGTGGGAAGCTGGGCCGTTCGGCGCAGAGGCAACAGTCTGCCCGATTCCTGCTCTTCCTCGCCTTGATTCGCCGCCAGGGCGGCGAGCCCCACCTTGCTTCTTTTAAGAAGGGCGAAGGGGCGAAGCCCGCACTCTCCCATCCCTTCCTTTCCTCAGCTTCTGCTCCCTTTCTCTCATTCGTCATGGAGAAAAACTTGGTTCTTCATCGGTGGCGGCGGGGTCGCCGCTAGACAGCGCACCCTCCCAACCCCACGCCCGGGTGGCGAGCCAGCCACAAGGGAAGAGGAGGCGAGGTCGTGGACGCAGTCGGCGCGCGGGGAAAAAGCGGACGGGCGGCGAGCCGTCTCCGCCTCCGCCTGGCGGTCCCCCTCCGGGCGAGGTCGTGGGCAGGTCGAGGCGCTCGGGGAAGAGGCGGGCGGGCGGCGCCGTCTCCGCCCGCCGGGCGTGTTCTCCTCCCCACGGCGGTCCATACAGGGGCGACCCTTGCGAGTTCTTCGTCGCCGCTGCGCCGGGCGCCTCGTCGTCGCCTCCGGCTTCCAGCTCCGTTCATGGCGCCGATGGAGTCGGATCCGCCGAGACATTGAGATTGCACATGAGGGGTGTGGGATCAGCGGCACGCGAGTCGCGTTGTATTCCCAGCCCCTAATGTGATGTATCTTGATCGTGGGTGGAAGGCGTTCGCCCGCATCCACAACCTGATGGCGGGGTTTACCCTCCATTTTAAGTTAAGTGGAGGTGATCTCCTCTCCGTCAAGGTCTTGAGGATCTCGGCACTTTCGGGCGGTGCTGCGTGGATAGCTCCTCCGACAATGAAGATTCCTCCTCGGCGAGTAGCGAAGAGGAGAGCGACAACGACGACGAGGGCAGCGGGCCCAACTAGTTGTCGGGCGCTGCTTCGTGCGTCACCGGCGACCCCATCATCCGCGTTGCCGGCTCCTTGAACTCCCCGGGGTCGTCTCCTTGGGCGACTGGCGTAGGGGGGCTGCGGAAGGGGAAGAGGGATGGCGACAAGGCCGTCAAGTCGGAGTACGAGGGCGTAGTGCCCTCGACAGCGTGCTGACGTCCTGCCGCCCCGTCTGCGAGCCCCACTTCCGACGCCGCCGTCTCCGTCAAGCCCTCGGAGAGTCCCCGGGATGTTCTCTTGGTGCCTTCTGGCACCTGTAGCTCGCCTAGGCGCTCCGTTTGCCCTTCTCACCTCTTTGGCCTACCTCCTGAAGAGAGGGACAGGAAAAGGATTACGGGCATCTTATCTTTTTAATTTGTAAGCCTTCGGGCCTTATCCGCATTTAAAACTTGTAATCCTCCCTTTCATGAAAAAGGGATGTTTGAAAAAGAGGCGAAAACTTATCGATACCGCAGCCCCGGCAATTCGGCTTGCCGCAGCTCCGGCAACTACGGCTTGCCGCGGCCCCAACAACTCGGCTTGCCGCAGCCCCCTAAGAACTCTGGCTTGCGGGGCTTGGCGCCAGCGCACCTTTCTTCTCCTCTTATTTGTTATTTCAGTTACGAGAACAATTTAGCCCGTGCCGCAATAAGTTATTTTTGTAATATAACTTTGTTCTGGGCAATATTTGCTATGTTACTTCCTTTACTCGATTTCTTCCCTTGTATGTTACTGCCCTATGCTTTTCAGGGAAAATTGCCGGTGCAGGCACCCTTGCCGCGAGCGCCGAGTCGCGAACTTCAGCGACTTCTTTGGCGGGTCGCATATCGACAAGCAACCTTGTCGCGGACTAGTCGCAGCTCACTTAAGTTGTTGAGCGGACTCGAAACAAAGTAAGGGCGCGACCGATCACGATTTGGTTCCTCCGCCGCACAGTTTTCCATACAAAGTACTATCGTTCGAGGAAGATAACTTAAAATTTAAAACTGGTCGTTTAAACTTAGCAACTTAGCTTTTACATTGTCCATTTTCCGGCAAGCGACAGTTCCTCGGCGGCGCTTGGCGGCCCACACCATATCTTCTCCTTTCCCCGGTGAACTTGTGGGTGGATGAACCTTCTTCTTGTTTGAGAAGAAAGAAGAAAATAAAGTTATGGAGCCTAATGGCTCATTATAAACTTCGGGTGCGGGTGCTGCACAAGATGTTAGTAAACACATGCATATATGATTATGAAAGCATGTATTGACAAAATGTGCGCAACACATAAACTTCTTGTTGCACGGGGTCTGCGCCCGGCTTTGTACAAAGGATTACATGCAACAGCGGCAAGACTTGTACAAAAGGGTGGTTGCGGAGCAGGTTCCGCAACCGCCTCATCATGGGTAAAACTTGCGAAGATGCTCTATATTCCAGGAATTGCTCACGGAAGGCCATCTTGGTCTCAAAGCGGACAGCGCGGGCCTAGTGACTCGTTTTACCCGATAAGGGCCTTCCCACTTGGCGTCAACTTGTTGGAATTCTTGGCGGATTGAGCGCGAAGAACAAAATTCGCCTTCCTCGAAGCTTCGCATTAACTGCGGCTATGGTAGCGGCGCAAAGCTTCTTGATAACGAGCAGCTCGTACAACAGCCTGAAGGCGATCTTCCTCGAGGAGCAGCGTCATCTTGTCGCAGCTGCTCTTGCTCAAACTCATCATAGCGAGCACTCGAGGTGACCCGATATCTGAGTTCCGTGGGAGAACTGTCTCTGCTCCGTAGACTAGAGCAAAGGGTGTCGGCGGTGGCTCGATTTGGCGTCGTCTGATCGACCAAGAACCACCGGCAGCTCCTCGATCCAGTTCCTTCGCGCTTGCGCAGCTTTGCCGAAATTACGGTCTTGAGTCCTCGCAGCACTTCAGCGTTTGCTCTCTTTGCTTGACCGTTGCTTCTCGGATGAGCAAGCGAAGCAAAGCAGATCTTGGCGCCAAGATCTTGGGCGTCTTGCATGAAGGTGCGGCTCGTGAACTGTGTGCCGTTGTCGGTGATGATCCGGTTAGGAATCCCAAAGCGGCAAACAATTGACTGAAGAACTTGGCGGTGACTCTTTGTCACCTTCCTCACTGGTTCCACCGGCCACTTTGTGAACTTGTCGATTGCCACATACAAGTATTCAAAGCCCCGACAGCTCGGGGAAGGGCGAGGATGTCGAGCCCCAGGACGAAAAGGGCCAGGATAAAGGGATCGTCTGAGAGCTTGAGCTGGTTGGTGTATCTGTTTTGAATGGGCCTGCACGCTTCACACTTGGTTACTTGTGCGGTTGCATCTGGAGGGCTTCGGCGAGAAGAAACCTTGCGGAAGCTTTGCGGCAAGTGCTCTTCTTGCCAATGTGGTGACCACATATGCCTCCGTGTATCTCCGCCAACAGACTTACATCCATCTTCCGGCAAATACACTTCAATTTCACTCCGTTGAGTCTTCTTACATGCAGGATGTTGTCAACAAACTGGTACATACTTATTTTAGGGGCTACTTTTTCCGCTTCTTCTTGCTCTTGGGAAGTTCTCTGTCTGAAGGAAATGGACGATTCGCTGTGCCCATGTTGGAGCTGTGGCTCGACAACAAGGACTAAAGGCTCATCTATCACTGCGGGAACATCAGCTTCTCGGCAAGGACACGTGGGTCTGCCGGAGCTTGATGATCCCGGCAAGCTGCGGAGGCGAAACTTGTCGGGGCGTTTGCTTCAGCGATACAAACTGCATGGTTTGTCGAACAGACTGCTCCTCGGTGATATTCGCGTTGGTTTAGGGACCTTCTTGGCGGCGGCTTGAGAGCTCTGCGGAAAGTAGTCTCCGAAACCAACTTTCTTTTCTTGCTACATCTGTTGATGGTGTTACGGTTGGCTGAGTTAGCTTGAGCACAAAATTCCTGGTTCCACAGGTAACTTAAGTGCGGCACATTTGGAGAGGCCATCAGCTATATCATTACATGCTCTTGGAGCGTGTTCCATTTGCGAGCCTTCAAAGCGCTCTTCGGCTTCCTCACTTCATCAGCGTGAAGCTTCCATCAGCGGACTCGATAATCTTTATTTACTTGGCGGACGACAAGTTGCGAGTCCCCGACAATGAGCTTCTTGATCCCAAGGTCCACCGCAATCCACGAGACCGGCAAGCAAGCCTTCATACTCAGCAGTATTATTTGTTGCTTGCTCCTTGGGAAAGTGCATCGGACTATGTACTTGAGGTGCTCTCCGGTGGGTGCGATAAGCAACGCTTGGCACCGGCGCCTGCAGCGAGAAGGCACCGTCAAAGTACATCAGCCACTCTTTATTTGCCTCCTTGGCGGGATGCTCGTCTATGGAATTTCTTCATCTTGCGTTGGCGTCCACTCAGCTATGAATTCCGCCAATGCTCTGCTCTGGATAGTTGAAGTGCTTTCAAACTTGAGACCAAAGCTTGGCAGTTCCGTGCCCACTCGACGATTACGCTGTTGCTACGGATTTTGTAATATCCTCTTGATGAAAGCGGTGACAACTGTTATCTCGTGTGCTTGGAAGTAATGGCGCAGCTTTCTCGAGGCCATGAGGAGGCCGAAAGCAGCTTTTGCACACCGAGTACCTTGATCTAGCCCCTGCGAAGGGCTGACAAAAAGGTAGGCGCTGCACCATCTTCTTCGTATCTTGTCGCAACCCTGCGCTGATCCGTCCTTATCGGGACCAGAGCTTGTGGCGAAGCCCCTTGCTTGTCATTGGATCGCTTTGCCTCGGTTGCCGGCTCATCATCCGCCTCCCTCTCCGCTACTAACGCAGCACTAACCACTTGATTGGTGGCTGCTATATCTGCAACAACTTCTCTTGTGGCCTAGGTGCGACAAGTATTGGAAGCGGAGGGCAGGTATCTCTTCAAGTCCTGCAGCGCAGCCTCCGCTTCGAGTCCATTTCATCGGACCTGCCTTTTCAAAATCTTGAAAAAGCGGCGGCGCGTTCAGCAGACTTAGAGATGAACTTCTTTGAGAGCAGCCATGCAACGGCAAGCCTTCGACATCCTTGACACGGTTTGGTGCTTCAATCTGCTCAATGGCCTTGATCTTGTCGGGATTGGCTTCAATTCCCCTCGAGACACAAAGAACCGAGAAGCTTGCGGAAGGGACTCCAAACACGCACTTCTCGGGGTTGAGCTTGAGGTTGATCCTGCGCAGATTTGCAAATTTTCATCAAATCCTGAACGAGTCGCTCTGTCCTTGCTCTTGACCACTATATCATCCATGTAAGCTTCTACATTTACGTATATCTGTGGCTCAAAGGCATCATGGACTACTCTTGCAAAAGTTGAACCAGCATTCTTTAAACCAAAAGGCATCCGTATGAAGCGATCGTGCCACATGGTGTGATGAATGCGGTTTTCTCTTCATCCTCTTACGCCATGAAGATCGATGATATCCTGAATATGCATCAAGAAAGCGAAAGCGGATCGCATCCAGGTGTGGAGTCAACAATCTGGTCGATCTGCGGCAAGGAAATGGGTCTTTGGGACAAGCTTTGTTAACATCGGTGAAGTCAATACAAAGCCTCCATTTCCCATTAGCCTTATGCGATACAACTACGGATTGGCCAACCACGTGGGGTGGAGGACTCCTCGACAAGCCTGCTGCTTCTAATTTCTTGATTTCTTCGCTATGAACTCTTGGCGCTCCTTTGCTGTTTCCTAACTCTTTGCTTGCGGGCGGCGTGAGGACAAACAACTAGGTGGTGCTCAATTACTTTCGTGGGAACTCGGGGATGTCGGATGGTTGCCATGCAAACACGCCGACATTACGCTGCGAGAAAACAACGAGCTCGCCTTCCTATTTAGGATCAAGCGTGCTTGATGGTGAAGGTACCACCGGTGCCGTCCTCCTGGCGGGCACCTTCTTGGTCTTTGGCGGAGCTGCCATCATCTTGTTGCACTTGCGGTGGAGCTCGATGGTGCGTCCTCGGCGGTGGCGCAGCACTCGAAGAGGTGCGCTTGCGGAGTGGGCAGCAGAGCTCTTGCGGACTGGCGGTCTTCTTCTTGCCCAGGAGCTTCAGCGGTAAGTGGTTTGCTATCTGTCGCGGCTGCTGCATCCCGGTAAATCTTGTCGGCGCGAGATAAGTGCATCTTTCTTGTTGCCATGGACAGAAATGGCGCTTATCGGGCGGGCATCTTGAGTAGGTTGTAAGCATAATGAGAGGCGGCCATGAACTTGGCGAGTCTTTGGGCGACCAAGTATGCCATGTAGGGCAATGGAAATCGGCGGCGTCAAGCGTGACCCTCTCGATTCGAAGTTGAGCTCGCTGCCGAATGTTACCGGCAGCGTGATCTTCCCTTTGGGCTTGCTCCTTCTGGGTTGATTCCTTGGAAAGTACCAGTTTCTTGAGCTCATTGTCGAGGATTTGAAGTTTACGGAGCACTGCGGAGGAGATCAAATTCAGGCGGCCCGCCGTCAACCAACATCTTTGTGACCTTGAGGTTGCGGATGGTTGGTGAGACCAACATCGGCAAGCACCCGACCGCGGTGATGCGATCGGTGATCCTCAATGTCAAAGATGATGGGCGTCTTGGACCACTTGAGGTTTGCGTGACTCTATGGATGGTTGGCTGCATTGACCTCACGCATCCATTGCTTGAGTTGGCGGTGTGAGGTATGCGAGACGCACCACCGTCGGCGCAAAGGACCTCCGTTGCCTTTTGAAACTCCTGCTCATCGGCTTCATCGTCTTCATCGTCCTCGTCATCTTCATCTTCGTCTTCTTCCTTGTCGCGGCCGCGGGGAGGTCTCACCTTGCCGCTGCTTGGCCTTGCCATGGCGTCCAGGCCTCTTGGTCTCTTTTTACTTGCTGCACCTGCACCTTCTTGGGCTTTCTCCTTGTCTACTTCGCTCGTATTCAGCTCTCAGTAGCTCAACAAGCTGCTCGACTTTCTTGCATCTCTGGAGATCGTGGCCCTTGGTGTGGTGGATTTCTGATCTTGCTTGTTGGGCTATCGGGCTTGTCGGCCGCCGCCACGACTTGGCGGTCGGCGTCTCGGCAACCTCCTTGCGGAGCCACCAGCCTTAGCTTTGTTGGCGGCACCATCCTTGCGGACTGCTCAACAACTAGTACTTCGCTTTTCTTCATACATTGTTTACGCGCCGGTTCTTCCTTGCAAGGCGATTTCCTCACTATCAGACTCTGCTCCCATGTTCTCTCACAGGAGTCTTCTTCCTTCTTCAGCGCGTGCACACTTGTCGGCCGAGGCGTGAGGCTCGTGGCGTCTTTCACTTTGCACATCGCCATCTCCTCCCTCATCCTGCGATTTCGTACATTACGATGGAATGCAGATCACTTCAGCAGGGTGGGCGTCTGAGATGTTGTAGTGCACTCATTGAATCTCTGGATGAATTTGCGCAGAGACTCCCCCTCCTTACAGGCGAGCAGGTGGAGATCACTCTCACAGCCATGAGGCTTGTGGCGCTGTGAAGGCGCCAACAAACTAGTGGCACAAATCTGCCAAGAAGAAATAGAGCCATCGGCAAGTGCATGAGCCAAGATCGGCGTTTGGCTTGAGTACCAAGGAAAGTAGTTGGCAGGATCTTGTCGTCTCGTTCCCCGCAGCTTGCACGCGATGGTGTGAATCTTTGAGGAACTCCGATGGGTGTGTCCTGCCATCATACTTCTCCGGCACATCTGGTTTGAAGTTTTTCTTGTCGGGCCACTTTGGACTTGCCGCGACTCACGAGTGAGCGCAGGGCAACCCACAGCGTCTGACAAGTCGCCCGGTTCCCTGGCGCATGCATATCAGCAGTGGGCCCGGCGCTGGTCGGATTGATGGCGTGCTTCTCTTGGCGCTCAATACGGGTTTGGCGTCTTCTTCTTGCCGTTCTCGAAGAACTTGGCGTTGGTCGCGACGAGCTCGCGGATCCGGCAACGCTGTAAATCATTGTCGAGGTGGATCCGTGAGTCGGCGATCTTAACCTTCGGGAAGGAGTGTATGGTGGTGCACCCCATAAGTCTAAATCGCCATCGGCTCGCGCCTTGCTCGCCTACGCCCGGGCTGCGAAGCACTCGGTTGCAGCGGGGCGTCGCCGTTAAGCGAAGCCGATGAGACTCTGGTGTGGCCCTCCATTAAATCGACCTTATCGGCCGTTGGAGGGTAATCTAGAAATGGCGAGCTCTTGCCAAAGCTTCCGCTGGTGTGGTTGGCGGCAACGGCGTCTGGAGCGAAGAAGCGGGATGTGCTCGGACTCTAACCAAGTTAGGAGGAGCAGCATCCATAGCGACCGATACTCCTTTCGTACCAGCAATTTGGGGTGCATCACGGTCTCGAGGCCAGATCTCCAGCTTGGCCTTGATCCAGCGGCGTATGGTGCGCGAGCATCACGGCCTGTATCATCCGCGCCCCGAGAAGGGCGCGGTGAAGGTTCGGACACCGGCGCTGCGCTGCCTTGTCTTTGGACCTGGCGGCGTTGTGGGCTCTCTCGTCGGCGCCGTTCCTCCGCGGCGTTTCCCCACCACGACAGTTCGGTGGTGGAGGGTTCGACAGCAGACGGCTCTGCTGCTGAAGACTTCTTCTTGGCGCCATGTTAACGAGATGTTGATGAAGTTGCTCGTGTGACCGCGGATCGGGTTCACACAGCCTCGGCGCCCTACAGCGCGCCAAAGATGTCGGGGAGGCTGATCGTGTCCCACGAGCACCTCTGGGACCTGGGTCCCTTGTGGTTCGGAGGGCGGAGATTGCACAAAGAGCGAATCGGGCGGCGCTGCGAGAGGATTTACCCAGCCGGAGCTCTCGGAGATAATACTCCTCTGCTGCTTTAGTGGATTATCTTGTGTTCTTGCTAGGGAGCAGGGGAGCTACAAAACCTAGCTTTGAGTGTGTGGTCTCGTATGAGTAGGATGAACTAAGCGAGCTGAACCCGAACAGGCGAACCCTTTCTCGTTGCACTTGGGCCTCCTTTTATAGGCACAGGGGTCACCACATGTGGCAAGTAGATAAGGGTATGATGGTAAAACATAGGTTGGTACACCGCTTTGCACAGGTGTCGATAAGCTATACCTAACTCGGCGGACAAGGGACAAGAGTCATCAATGCCCGTCTCGATCGCCCGAACGATTAACGAGGGACCGTCAAGTGCGCCTCCGTTTGCCATGATGGTAGCTTGTCGGTGCCGCTTATCGCTGCTCCCGCTGGCTGCACAGCTCGTCGACCGCAGCGTGCTTGGGAGAGCCCGTGGTGACACGTTGGCGGGTGGTGGAGGCGGAGATGAAGAGAGGTTGCCGCCCGGCAAGCGCCTTGCAGCGAGGAACCTTGTCGGCAGGGCTTAGCGCCCACCAAGCCTTCCGGCAAGCTCCTCTTGCGGGGTCTTGTTCCTTCTAGCCACAGGTGGCCTTCCCGCAAGCTCCTCTTGCGGGGTCTTGATACTTTGTTCTTGAATGGCTCACCGGCAAGCTCCTCTTGCGGAGTCTTGTTTCTGAAGGGTCGCGGAGGGTCTTGATAGGCGCCCGGCAAGGCTTGCCCGCAGGGACGCTGCGACTGCCCGTTCTGCAGAGGTTCGGGTACTAAGGTACCCATACTTTAGTACACCGACACCAGCGGATATTGCCGTGTCAGCGCCGGCCTCTCGGATGTGGGAGTTCAACCGGAGGTCCATGGACTATTAAACACTTCTTGACGAAGCTCGAAGAGATGTACAAGTATTCTTGAGACGGAAAGTAGTGTGTCTGGACACCACCGAGGATCTTGGGCCTAAGCTGCAATCGCCTAGATACCCAAGTAAGTAGCTTTGATGCGGACACCTGTTTTGTATTTGTTACAATTGTTTATTAAAGAAAATCATCCATGGCGGGAATGGCTCAGCCGAGCGGAGAGAATAAGATGTCAGCGCCACTTCCCAAGGGCTACTTTGGCCCGCCATAGCCAAGATGCTTTCGACCGGGTGCTCATCGAGAATGCCCTCGAGGGAAAGACAAGGGAGGAGCGAAGAAGCCGAACCCCGTTCTCGCATCGAACAGGAATTGTTACCTCCCTCAAGGAGGATAGTCGGGAAGGGAGGCTAAGGCCTCCTCCTTGCAGAGGAAGAAGAGGGCTGCTTAGAAGACTTCGAGCGGAGATGCCCATGGGAAGAAGATAACACCGGGGCTCTGCCCCAATGGGCACCCTCACATCGTGCCTGTGCAGGCCAGCCCTCCACCGAGCTGTAAGTTAATTTTTAATTTGAAGTCTGCGTTCCTCCTAGATCAATAACGAGATTCATTTTTCGCGATCTGGCTAGCAGCCCTTCTCAACAGAGTTAGTCTTACGGGGACCTTCCTCCGGAGATGATGGAAGCGAGACCCCACCTACCTCTCCGGATCGCGAAATGGCGGCGTAAAGTGTCGTCACCGGAGGTCCGGATCTGCCGAAGCCGGAGGCCAGCGCGTCAGCCGCCACGAGCTTCGGGCGTTTGGCTCCCGCAAAGCGATGGGAAAAGTCCGACCAGTTCGATGTCCGGCAGACGTCTTGTGAGGCCCTCTTTGGAAGCGAGCTGCGCTCTCGAGAGCACCGCTCATTAATGAGCCGCAGTGCTCAAGAAGATTTAAATCCTTCTAAGCGGTTTGATAAAAGCATTTACAAGTCTGCTTTCGGAGGCTTTGGGTATGTAGTGAAGAATACACTTTTTTTTGGCTGTGAGGCCGCGTTAGGTGTGCTCCATATAGATAGTAGCCCTGAGACTCAGTTTGCCCGCCCTAGGAGAAGCGGGGGATCATAAATCAATGATTGCGCTATGAATATGTGCAGGTACACTGTAAGTCCGGCGCGACCGGTCCGTGGAAGTTTCGAACTGACCAGACAGATTCGATCGATTGATGCCGATATCACGCTTTGGTGAGCGGCTAGACAAGTCTGGTATGTGCTCTGCCTTCCTTTGTATAGGAAAATATGGGCGACATGATATTAATGTAATGTGTTTGGAATGTAGATGGTCTTTGCTGCATTGGAGGCCACGAGGCGAGAACTTGTCAAAGCAAGGAACAAGCTCGGGTTAGCAATGCGGCTGCCCTAAGCGGCGAGGAGGAGAGAGCGAGCAGGCGCTCATCGCGAAGCGAGGAAAAGATGGCGAGATGGCTATTGAGTTAAAAATGCCGCTAACGGTATGAGCTCTATGAAAAGGAGCATAAGGATAGCTTGGCGAGCTAGACAAAACGCATAATGCCGCCAAGAAATATGGACCGAGCTCGAGGGTGCGGGGAGGAGCTTCAACAGTAGGTAAAATTGTGGCTGGAGGTTCCTACTTCTGGGACGAAGTTTTTGATCAATCGCTCCCTTGGATGGCGTTGGAGTCCTGCGGACGCGTATCTGATTTGGCGAAGAATGCGGTGGCGCTGCCATGTTCTTGAGTCGGGGTGATAAGGAAGTGGAGAAGCTTTTACGATGGCAATTCAATGCTCCCACTACTTTGCTGCCATTAAATGAAAAGATGGCTCTTGTGGCGAACTTCACGGGCTGTCGGTCTTGCAATGCGATCTATGATAGACCATCTTTGGCGGAAGGGCTTAAGTCGGACGAGTTACTTTGGCTTGGTGCAGCAATTCCTTGGGGCCGTGCCTGGATCGATGCCATGAGGAGGTGAAAGCGTGCATAGAGGGTGCCGCGGATGGCTCTTGCCAGCGTTAAAGCCTATTGGATGGATATGGAGGCCAATATTATAGCGACCCAAGATCCGGCGGGGGCCAATATCGGTAAGCACTACTTGGCGCGGAGTCACGAAGGTGCCCGCCTCATAGAAGCGCAATGCTCGAAGAATGTATTATTGGTGATAAATCAATTATTGTAAGAACAATGTCATTTTGGTTATAAGGATACATTTATACTTTTTGCCCGAAAGTATATTGTGTCCCACAATAAACCCGTTTACATATATATATATATATATATATATATATATATATATATATATATATATATATATATATATATATATATATATATATATATATATATATATATATATGTAATCGAAAGATAGCGATGCATTGACGGGCCCCACGCAAACAATGCGAAGTGTTACATAAAAAATATGCACAATCACTTGATCCAACGTCTTGGTCCATGAAGGAGGTGATCACCGCGTAGAAATAGGCAACGGACTATATAGCTTGTAACACTTTAAACAGCCATGGGAATTAATGTTGGGGCTACTATGTAGCCCACAGGTACATTCGCGTGCATCATCGAATACTGGTAGCGTGTGTACATGACCAAACAGCAGTCGCCGTTAATCGGAGGAATCCTAAAAGATTCCGATAATTCTTGAGTGGTTGAGCAGTCTCTCGCTGTATCATGACGGTCGGTTTTGACTTTCTCTACGAGGTGCTGCGTCCACGAATAACCGAGGCACAATCACGGTAGTTCTCCTTTGGCCACCTTAGCCGATATTAGCGGAGCGTAAAGGCGGCAAACCGAGGAGCGAGGCAAACCCAACATTTGACCAAAGACATGATTGAGCTGCTGCATATAAGGCCAAACTTCGTGGCGAAACACTCCAGTATTGGACTTTATAATGGTCGATGGGCTCAAGAATGCACATTAGATTATAAACCCTGTTTTTCAGTGCGTGCGTTAATCTGTAGGTGGGGAGATGCCAAAAGCGGCACTATCCTCTATGGGTATGGAACCCATGGGATGGTTAAACAACAACAGGAAATAAAAAGGTTTACGGGGGCTTAATCTAAAAGAAACACATTGAGCGGGGCCTGCTTTGCTGCGTCTGCGCCTTTGTCTACTGTTATCTTGTATCACGGAAGGGTATCACGCAAACATTGTCTGTGGAGAAAAGGAAAACTCATAGAAGAGTACAACGTAAGTATGCGGTGGATAATAAAAGTGTAAGATGTTGGCCTGCCCATAAGGTTGAGCCAACTGTGGGACTGTGTTAAATATTTATAACCCCTGGTGTCGGTGTCAAAACCGGCGGATCTCGGGTAGGGGGTCCCGAACTGTGCGTCTAGGCGGATGGTAACAGGAGACAAGGGACACGATGTTTACCCGGTTAGAGCCCTCTTGATGGAGGTAAAACCCTACGTCCTGCTTGATTGATATTGATATTGTGGATGTTTACAAGAGTGGATCTACCACGAGATCAAGGAGGCTAAATCCTAGAAGCTAGCCTATGGTATGATTGTAAGGGTTGTTGCCATTCTAGTCCTACGGACTAAAGCCATCCGGTTTATATAGACACGAGAGAGGGCTAGGGTTACATAGAGTCGGTTACAATGGTAGGAGATCTACATATCCGTATCGTAAACTTGCCTTCCACATGTGAAAGTCCCATCCGGACCACGGGGTGAAGTCTTCAATCTTGTATCTTCATAGTCTTGGAGTCCGGTCGATGATGATAGTCCGGCCGATGATAGTCCGGCCGATGATGGTAGTCCGGCCATCCGGACACCCCCTAATCCGGGACTCCCTCGGTAGCCTCGAACCAGGCTTGATGGCGATAAGTCCGTATGCATGTAGTCTTGGCGTTGCAAGGCGGGTTCTCCTTCAAGTTCTCGTACCTGCGAGCGGTGTCCGACTTCCTCATCAATGTTGCGCGTTTGGCTTCCGCCCAATAATGGCCTTCTTCCACCGTAGCTTGACGTGAAAAGCCGGGTGTCTTTTATGTTTACCCCTAGTTGTGCGAATAATCTGCCTATAAGGGAGGCAAGAATCGAGCCAATTCACCATCTTCCTCTACGCAAATACTCATCGGGCGCTTTGACCAAGAATCCATTCCATCATGGACCGTCAGCGGGCTCCTCTTCTCGCGCTCGGCCCTTTGCCAGGAGATTGGAGGAGATGCTCTATTCCGCTGTGAGCTGGTGAAGCTCAAGTGGGGATATCTCCCTCCGGCCTTCATGGTTCAGGTTCGAGCCGGGCTAGCCACCTACAAGGTGGGAAGCAAGCGGAGGTTACCCCAAATCCCAACAAAGGGGCGGGTATGCTTCATCCCCTATCGATAAGGGGCTCAGTTTCTGTACATCCATTCCTCCATGGGCTCACAGGAGTTCTCGGGACCCAAGCTTCATCACCTCCGCCCGCCTCAATCCTGCATATTGCGGGTTCACGTAGCTCTCTGCGAGCTTTTCACAGGCGTCGAGCCCCCTTGTTGTGGAAGAGGTTGTTCTGCCTTGTACCCGCTTTCTGCGAGTCTATATATATCAAGTGGGCGCGCGAAATATGGCGCATTGCGGGACGGATATCCATCCGGAACCCCTAAGCGCGCCGGCGGCCTTGGAATGGTATTATATAGAAGGCGGCTCGCTGCGGACCACATTGGATCGGCCTCCCGGAGTTCAGCAATGCTCCTCTGAAAAGCGCCTTAGTTGGCGTCCATGAGCCCATGCGGAGGAATACAAGGCGTCCATTATTTGATGGGCGAATAAGATTCTTGGCCCATGCCGGTTGACCATGATTGGAGTCATGGCAACATGCATTCTGTGAGGTGCATCCATTGTCTGAGGCCACCCATGTGGGATTTCAGCGGGGAGGGCGATGCCACCCGTCATGGCGCAAAGGGCGGATTCGGCGAAGATCGGTGGCGATCTTGTCGGCCTGTATAAGTGGGAGAAGGAGGATTTCCTTGGACGAACCCGTTAAATGGGTTTTCATGAACAATCCCGGCCTTGGGTAGCGAACACTCAGCGTGTCCGACCCGTGCCTTTTGAAACTTAAGTTTCTTATATTGTGTTCTTCTTCGGCGAGGAACTGCGCCGGACCGTGGAGGAATGCTAAGTCGGCTCCGCGGCTTTGAGGATCGAGAGAGATCCGGGATCCGGCCTCGAAGAGATCCAAACATAAAGGTGGAGCTAATCGGCGGGTGTTCCACCAGCTCAGCATGGACAATGCTTTGAAGTCGCCATCACGGCGATTATCCGGACTATATCCGGCTTCCCGGTGATTGCGGCGAAGCCACGACACCGTCATTCCTTCCTTGCTTATTCGACCACCGTATATGATGGCCTTTGTCAGGAGCGCCCCTAAGGCGAAAGCGAGCCAGCGGTGGCTGACCAACAAGGCGATTCGGACCGATAAAGCGGAAGAGGGCTTGGCCTTGGTGAAGCTTGTCGCCCGCAAAGTGTAGCTCACAATTCATATTTAAAACAACGTTCCTAGGAGCGTTTGAGTGCTCATGACTTCTATAGGGAAAAAAGCGTCCGCCGGGACTGTAGGCGTGGAAGTTGTCAATCAACCTCTACCAGCCGGGCTCCCTTTTGGTCGAGAGAGGAAGGCGGCCTTGGCCTTGGCAGACGTTCCTCCGACGGAGGATGCCCGACAACTGTCCGCCACCAAGTCTCGGTGGAAGTGCCACGAATCACGGCGCCGCCGAACAGTATTCGTGGCGTGCTTCTCCCCGAGCGTTGAATGCCTTTAACATGGGGGCCAGCGCACCTTCGTCTTTGCTCAAGATAGTTTTACGAGCCACGGAGCGGTATGTAAAAGACATCTGGGTAAGAGAATTTAATAGTTATATATGCGGTGGCCCGAGACTTAAAGTAGTTATATTAGCTGATTTAAGGATCATATGAAACGTGGATCTTACGAGAAGAATACCCAACTGTCTCGGGAGCTGCAAGAGTGCAAGGCCCAACTTGAGGCGCATTTTACGGCGAGGAGGAAACACAAGGACCTCTCCAGGTAGCATTATTTTAGAAAGATAAGTAGCGTTTGGTCTTTGCGCCAAGTCTAAAAAGCGACATTGCGGTGCTGCGGACAAGATCCGGACAAGCAAGAACCTGCGCCAACTAAAGGCGGCGAGAGGTGCTACATAAGGTGCAGCATGAAAGGAACAAGCTCCGGGATGCCCATGCCCAGCTTGGAGAAGAGCTGCAAGGCGTTAAGGCGAGTAGCCGGGCTCCGTTAAGGAGAATCAGCGTCTTCGTCGCGGCATATATAGTAAGTGCTTGGCGAACTCCTTTGAAAAGAAGAGTTGGCGAGGAAGTCAATTTAATGAGAATATATACGTAGGTATGCTCACAGGTGCGCCTGCGGAGAGATACCCGTAACAGCGGGTGATCAACTTCGGTGTTGCAACTAATCGAGCGAGTTGGCGAGGCTATGGCTGGCATCATCCGAGCGTTATGGCCAGCCTTCTCCATACAGGGTCTTGGGGAGCTTGCGGAGAAGCTGCGAGGAGTGCGGCAGCGTTCCATTTATGGAAGATTTGACCTGCCGCCAAGGTGCCGAGGAGGCCTAGGCCATGGTAAAGGCGGTACAGAAGCGGATCCCAACCACATGGCGAAGTCGGACTGTGGGGCCCGATGGGAAGAGATCCTGTGAGTTTAGTATCGGCCAAGTGGAGTTGGCGCGAAATTTTCCCAACAGGACTGTAAATTAGACAACTTTGTTAGGCGGGATTGAGGAAGAATACAATCGGTCGATTTGACAATGTATTATAAAATGACATACAAAATTCCTTCTAGCGGATTGTAGATCGTTTGTCTTTCTTGACCTTTTAAGCCGACCTCGGGACCCTAGAGTCTGGAGTGTGTCGAATACCTTCTCGGTTATGAAACAACCGGGGTATGCATGGAGACCAGGCGTAGGGGTCATCGATGCTTTATCGGACAAGTGCCCAACTAGTTATGTTATATTACATGGGTAGTAAGAAACATCTTCGAGGAGAATAGTTCCGTTAAGGGTTCCTTTCCTCTTGGGGGTGGCATGCCCTAAAGTGCATGTCGGACTAGCAAAAGCAGAAAAACATCTGAGGGCAGATAAATAAGTGGATAAAAATCATCTTTTAAGTCACCGACCGAATATTCCCTTAAACGCTAGCTTTCGGCTTCACCCAGTCTGAGGTACATCCGGTGACCAGCGATAACAATCGCGAGGTGCTCCTTTACCTCCTAGCCCGAACAATTGGGAGCGTAAAGGGGTAAGCACAGGAGCGAGCAACCCACTTGGCCAAAACTTAAGTCATATCAATGCATATAATGGTGAATAAAAGGTACATGTGGAGGCTTGACACATGTGCTGGGCATGAAGCCCGTATAATTAAGCACGGTAAAGAAGCCCCGGTATAATGAGTCACGGATAGCACATCAATTCTGTGTGAGCGTTAGCAAGTAGGCCCTTAAGGCTTGGATGAATAGGGTTGAGAAAAAAAGATAAACAAAAGGCAGCTGAAGTAAAAAATGTTTGGGCCGGGAAAGGGCGAACTCTTAGTCGGCGCTAGGCATAGAATCGTCGGGGCGGGCTCGTTCCATGGGTTCGGCTCGAGTCGGTTATCCGATGCATTTAAATGAGCGATGCGCTCATGCGGTCAGGACTTGATCGATGATGAAGGGCCTTCCCATTTGGGCTTGAGCTTGTCCTTTTTCTTGTCCGCGGCGTAGAACCAGTTAAGCTAACGTTGTAAGTCTTGGCCGTACTTCTACTGCTTTGATATCTTGAGCCTGCTGCTTGATAGAATCTTGGAGCGAGCCTTGGCGGCGTCGCGCTCTTCCTCAATGTGTCCAAGCTGTCTGCCGATCCAACTCGGCTTCTCTTTCTTCGTACATGCGCTTTCGAGGTGAGTCATGAATGATGTCGCGAGGCAAAACTGCTTCTGCGCCGTATACCATAAAAATGGTGTGAATCCGGTAATGCGGTTAGGCGTTGTCCGCAGCCCCAGTCTGGTCGAGCTCCTCTACCCGGTCGTGTCGATTCGTGAGGACCGCACTAGTGCGGGTTTGATGCCGCTCATTATTAGACCATTTGCTCGTTCCACTTGACCGTTGGTTTGAGGATGATAGTGAAGCGTAATCGAGCTTGATGCCCATATTTTTGCACCATGATTTAACCTCGCCGGCGGTGAAGTTAGGTGCCGTTATCGGTGATGATCTTTGTGGGGGACACCATAGCGGTGTACTACCCGGATATAAAGTCTATCACTGGTCGGACTCTGCCGTTTTAAGCTGGCTTGGCCTCTATCCATTTGGTGAATTTATCCACCATGACCAATAGGTACCTTTGCTTGTGGGTTCCCCCTTTAAGTGGTCCAACCATGTCAAGCCCCAGACCATGACGGCGGGTAATGGGTATAGTTTTGAGGCGGTGGGTGGCATATAGCTCTGATTAGCAAGAGGTGACAACAACCGCATCTTTGGACTAAGTCACGAGCATCTGCTTTCGGGCCGTCGGCCGATAAAATCCTGTCTGAATGCCTTTCCTACAAGGGCCGAGCTGCGGCGTGGTGTCCGCCTAGTCCGGCATGAATTTCAGCCGGGAGGTTCCGCCCTTCCTCTTGAGATACACCTTTGAAGGACTCGGTTGTGCTTTTCTTATAAAGTTCTCCCTCATAGACCTTGTAGGCTTTAGATGGCGGACAATGCAGCGGGCCTCATTTTGGTCTTGAGAAGCTCCTGCCTAAGCAAGTAGGCGAGAATGGTTACATCCACAGGGCAATTACTGCCATTATGTCGTGGGCGGAAGGTGTTATGTCATCGGCTGAATCGTTTTAGGTGCGGCTTGTTCGGTTTGTTAGTTCGGACTCCTCTTCCCATAATCGGATGGCTTGAAGAGCCGTTCGGGGAAGATGTTAGGAGGGACAGCGTCGCGTTTTGCGCCAATGTCGTGCCGTCGTCGGCTGCTTGGTTATTATCGAGGCGGCGTGATGGAATTCAAGTCCTTGAACCGGGCTGACATTTTTAGGACAGCGTTGCGATATGCTGCCATTTTCGGATCTTTGGCGTCAAAGTCTCCGTTTATTTGGGATATTGCGAGGTTTGAATCGCGCACCTCTAGGCGTTGAATGCCCATGGAATTGCCATCCGGAGACCATGTAAAAGGGCCTCGTATTTGGCTGCGTTGTTGGAGTCCGTGTACATTATCTGAAATGCGTATTGGTTGTGTCCCGGTCGGGGGCGTCAATCTGACGCCAGCCCCAATCCGGCTAACATTTTGGAGCCGTCGAAGTGCATAATCAATTGGAGTATCGCCGTATTCTTTAGGGAGTTAAACGGTCCATTCAGCGACAAGTCAGCCAAAACTTGTGACTTTATAGCTACTTGAGGGTTGTAAGATATATCAAATGGTAAGAGCTCAATGGCCCATTTTGCAATCCTGCCGTCGCGTCAGCATTGTTTATAATGTCGTTAAGTGGTACTTGAGGCCTTTGTTATCGAACACTCTTGAAAGTAGTGTCGGACTTAGGGATGCCATGAACACGCGTATGCTATCTTACGATAGTGCGGGTAGCAGGACTTGCGGGGTTAACCACACGATGAATCGTAGTATACTGGTTTTGAAGAGAATTTATGCCCTACATTTCTCGTTAAACGGCAGTACCGCGCTTACAACTTGATGCGTAGCTGCGATGTATAACAACATTGGTTCGCCCAGGTTGGGCGCAGCGAGGACGGTTGTTGCCAATATGGCCTTTATTTCTTGAGTCCGGCGGTGGCATCCGTCCACTCGAAGTGTTGATCGCCTAAGGAGGCGATAGAGGTAATGCCTTTTCTCCTAGGCGGGAGATAAAGCGGCTTAGACCGCCCGCATCGATCAATTTTGTATTTGCTTGAGGTCTTTTGGGATATCTAGCTGTGTGAGCTCGGATCTTGGCTGGGTTTGCTTCAATTCCTCTACGGATCGATGAAGCCCAGCAGCTTTCCGGCTGGTATGCAGCGCATTTTCAGTTCAGCTTGATGTCATATGCTCGAGGTTGTCGAATGTGAGCCTCAAGTCGTCTACTAGAGTTTCGGCGTGTTTAGTTTTGGCGACTCGTCGTCTATGTATACCTCTCTGTTTTTGCCGATCTGGGTAGCGGACATATACGAATCATGCGGCTGATATATTCGCGGCGTTTTTTAAGTCCGAAGGGCATCGTGTTGAAGCGAGAATGGTCCATATGGAGTAATGAATGCGTTGCGGCTTGATCCGCTTTGCCATCTTGATTTGATGATAGCGGAGTATCGTCCGGAAGCACAATGAATCGTGCCTGCGGTGGCATCGATGATTTGGTCGATCTTGGGGAGGAAGGATCCTTTGGGCAGGCTTTATTTAGGTCTTTGAAATCGACACATAGGCGCCAAGTTTGTCCTTCTTTGGTACCATTACCAGGTTTGCTAGCCAATCCGGATGCTTGATGTCTACGATGAATCCGGCTTCCAATAGTTTGGCTAGCTCCTCTCCCATACTGTCTTTTGGGTTGGAAAATCGTCGAAGAACTGTTTGGTGGCTTGAATCCTTTAGGATATTTAGGCTGTGCTCGGCCGGTGGCGTGGGATTCTGGCATGTCGAAGGGTTCGAGCAAAGATGTCGATTTTCTTGTAGAAATTCTCGTGGTCTGGCGTCTACATCGAGGTTTAATTGTGCCCGATGGAGGCCGTCTTTGCGAGGTCCGTTGGGTGGACTTGGAATTTGACTATTTCATCCGCTGGTTTAAAGAGGTGGACTTGGATCTTTTATCAAGTATCACATCGTCCTGTTCACCGTGGAAGCGCATCAGCGATGAGTTCCTCGGCCGCTAGGGCTTGGATAGTGCCTCGAGGGCTAGTCTTGGCTGTCTTATTTTCGGTAGCAGTGCTATGTTAGGATCACTAAGCGAGTGATGATTCCGTTGGGACCGGGCATTTTAAGCTTCATGTACCCATAATGGGGTATAGCTTGAAAAATTGTGAATGCCTCTCGTCCTAATAAAGCATGATATCCGCTGTTGAGCGGGGCCACTTGAAATGTGACCTCCTCGGACCTGTAATTGTCCGTGAGCGAACACTACATGGCGTGATTTTTCTGTGCAGCATGCTTCCGGTAGGATTATTCCTCTAAAGGTTGTCTGCTTCGCTCAATGCGGTTCCATCTATTTCCATTTTGGAGGTTTCCTCATAGATGAGGTTTAGTCGCTGCCACCATCCATGAGTACCTTAGTAAGTGAAAGCCGTCTACTATCGGTGAGGACCAATGCGGTGGTGCCGGGCAGTTCGAATTTAGGTTAAATCAACTGGCATTGAAGGTGATACCGTGTCCTCCATGGATTTATTGTTGCTACTTGGTAGACTTGACGGAGTTGCGGAGTTATCGTTTCGCATGTTATTTGATCACGAAAGTCTCGAAGCTATTAACACCGTCTTGGTGTTCTTTGGGCTGGGATTACGAAGCTAGAAGCTCTTCGCCACTTTTGGCCACTGCCGTAGTATCCAACATGCTCGAAGGCTATGAGTTGGAGTGGCGCCCTACGTGCTATAGAATTTTGCGAGGTCCGTTTAGCCAGCCCTCGATGCAGTTCCGTTACCCTTTAGGGGTTTTGGTTTTAGGTATTCAACCGGGTGCTTGATAATGATGCACCCTTTGGTTCGGACTAGGGATGTATTAGGGGCGGATTATCCCAAAATTACTTCGGTTTTCGAGCGCTCTCCATCGCCGAGTACTTTTATGCGATGGTCACCAAATCAACAAAGCGTAATTTGCGACGACTTATGGCGTTTAGGATTCCCTTGTCCGTGCAATTATTGCGAAAGATTGAGATTCGTTTTCCTCTCGGCAGTCCTTTATCCTGTCCATAACGGGAGAATCGGCCCGATAGTGATGTCTTGTCTCGGCGGGCTCTTGCGAATTAGAGATAGATCGCATATGTGCAGGCGGGTGGGTGGAACTAAGTCAGAGAACCCTACCCATCTCAAGGCTCGAAGGCGAAGTTTCCAATTTTGGAAGCTTGGATTTCGGACGTTGTCAGCGAGTGCAGTCCGATGCGACTTTAAGTTCAATGTTTGATCGAAGCCCGTCCCTCAGCGGGAATCCGGCATGGGGAGTTGAAGTCCGGACATGACTAGTTTTCAATACTGGAGAAGCGTTGCCGCATTGTTCCTCTACCACAGCGTGGTGGGTGACTGAGGAGAGTTAATCTCTCTCGGATCGGTTTTAAGCCCAATCGATCGTGATGTCATGGCGACTCCCGGTGCGTCGATCAAGAGCTCGTTCTGGAGACGAGAGCTCTATTGGATCCACCGCTCGTGAATTCTGGTAGCGTGAAATTGCTTTTGGCGACTTGAGAGGTCATTAGTCGAGGCGATGGCGGACGAGCGGTCATAAGAAAACCACCTAGCGGATAGTTTGGCGGCGGCCAAAGGCTCCTTTAGGCGAAAATACCGTCTTTGAAGGCGGAGGAGGCATCCTTCCTATCGGTGGCGAGAGGAACTCTCAATAGAAAGCACCAATGTCGGTGTCAAAACGGCGGATCTCGGGTAGGGGTCCCGAACTATGCGTCTAAGCGGATGGTAACGGAGACAAGGGACACGATGTTTACCGAGTTTGGGCCCTCTTGATGGAGGTAAAACCCTACGTCCTGCTTGATTGATATTGATATTGTGGATGTTTACAAGAGTGGATCTACCACGAGATCAAGGCTAAACCTAGAAGGTAGCCTATGGTATGATTGTAAGGGTTGTTGTCATTCTAGTCCCTACGGACTAAAGCCATCCGGTTTATATAGACAGCGGAGAGGGCTAGGGTTACATAGAGTCGGTTACAATGGTAGGAGATCTACATATCCGTATCACCAAGCTTGCCTTCTACGGCAAGGAAAGTCCCATCCGGACACGGGGTGAAGTCTTCAATCTTGTATCTTCATAGTCTTGAAGTCCGGTCGATGATGATAGTCCGGCCGATGATAGTCCGGCCTATGATGGTAGTCCGGCCATCCGGACACCCCCTAATCCGGGACTCCCTCACCTGGTGTCCATCATGGGATTATATATGCGGTGCCCTTGTTCAATTTTATCCTGGCAACCGGACTCGTCTAGCCGAGTTTGTGGCCTTTAATGACCAGTCATGTTTTCTTATGTTGGAGGCCACTTATATTCCGGCCGCGAGGGCCGTCGCGTGTTCCTCTGCGGCGTGTGGCGCTCTGTTAGTCATGCGGTGATGGCGCCCGTGGACGGGCATCTTAAGTGTAAGGTAGCCATAGTGCGGCAATCGCGTTGAAGCGGCGAAGGCCGTTCTTCCGAAACCTAGCGTGATAATGCGCCTTGGAAGGTGCGATGACGAAGAGTAGTTCTTAAGCACGGGTTGCTGGCGGGCGAATGTTACCTCGGTGTGGCGGAGTCCTTGTTGTGAGGCTTCAGCGCTGGTATCACCTTCAAAGGTGGTGTTGCTTTGGTTAATTACGGATGGGTCTATCCCCATCCTGCGGACGATGATCCTCATATATTAAATTGAGACTGCTACTTGCGTCCATAAGGGCCAGGGTGAGGAGCAGTATCCGTCGATTATCGGTTCAAACACCAAGGCCTTTGATCCTCCGTGCGAATACTAGTTCGGTCATCAAGTTATCGAAAGTGATCGGATAAGGCATCCGGTGGTTGGCGTGAGGGCGATGGGCTCTATATCGATCCCGTCTCTATCTGCGCGTTAAGTGCCTCCTCATGGATGTGTGGTCGCGTGGATCATATTCCTTTATTTTAACCTCTAGCGAAATTTTTACGTCGCCGGTGTTGGTGGCGGGGTTCATCCTCGTCTTCACTTGGTGTTTCCCTTTCCTTGTGTTCGGCATTTAATTTGCGGCCTGCTTGAACCCAGCACTCTCTGTGTGTGTGGTTTGCGGGTTTGTCGAAGTGCCATGAATTTGGCATAGTCTATCTAGGACTCTATTAGGCCGGACGGTCCCTCTTTGCTGCCTTTAGATGGCTTGTTTTGCTGATTAGGTGAGAGCCCTGAATCCGGCATTAACCGTCGTGTTATCCGGCTCTCTTCCTTGTTTTGGCGTTTGTTTTTATGATGCCATGGCTTCCGTTGCCATCCTTATTTGGATGTCTTTGGGGTCGATGGTGCCTTCTGGGCTAGCTAGCTATCTTCTCCCATAAAAGCGGGTCATAAAACTTATTAGGGCTGCCATTGTCCTTGGTTTTTCTTGGCGAGGTGTGTGGCGAGCCACTAAATCACTGAGATCTTTGTGTTTGAAAGCTGCTAAGGCTTGACATCCGGACAGTCAACAATTTGATTCTTCTTAGTGAGGAATCTGTTCCAAAACTTCTTGGGTAGATTCTCCGGGTTGTTGGACTATGTGACTTAAGTCGTCGACATCAGGAGGCGGACATAGGTCCCTTGAAAGTTGGCCTGGCGTCCTCGAGTTCCTCAGCTCCCAATTGAGTTTTGGGGAGGCCTTTCAGCCAGTGCCGAGCTGGTCCCTTCAGCTTGAGGGGAGGTATTTGATGGTGTGAAGGTCATCCCCACGAGCCATATGTATGTGCAGGATAAAGTCCTCGATCCGGACCCACAGGTCATCATTCCGTCGTATGCCTCTATGTTCCGGGTTTAAAGCCTTGTGGAAATTCATGGTCGATGCTTCGCCGGTAAAGCACGGGGTGGCGGTCCCTCTGTGTCTGGACATGGTGTGGCATGTAAATGGCCATTGTTATGTCGGTCTTTATTCGGACTGGTATTCGATTAGGCGTGTCGTTTTGGCGGCCGTAGTCCTTGGCGGGTGCATCCTTTGGATCCATAAATGGACCTGGCGCTCCGGCTTTCTTATTCGGTGTTTGTGTGAATTAGTAGCGCTTTGTTGCAGTTATGAAGTGGTACAACCGTCGTCGGTCTGGCGATAGCTTGCATTTTGGATAGCTCTTTGTATGGCGATCATCGCGCATCTTTCTTGATGTCTAGCACTTTATTCCATCTATGGTTGGCGTTTCTGTGCGGCCTTGAGCGTTATACCTTCCTTAGAACTCTTGCGGTGGCCATGAGCTTTCTGCGGAGGTTATCTCGTTCCACGTGTTTCTCCGGGATTGCATCATTATCCGGACCGTTTTCCTGAGATGGTTCGTTTTGATGACCTCGTCCGTCGGGATCATTGTCTTGGGCATTTGCTTCGAACTGTGTTCAGGGTGACCTGGTTCGTCCTGCTCCATCGTTGGGTCCGTATGGTCGTTGTTGCCTTCGGAGTTGATTGTATTATCGACCCTTACGGTGCTTTTGTCACTATTTTTCTGTTTACGGACTTAGAGCGGCGTCTGCGCCGTCGCTTTAACTTTGTCAGGGGTTTTATGTCGGATTATCGCCTTTGTCCTCTTTGGGTGTATCCACCATGTATCGTCGTGTGAGAGGGAAATCCGGCGCCCATAGATTCCACATCTTCTCCTGCATCGTCGTCCATACCATCGATGTCTTGGTCGAAGTCGAACGCGTCGGTTAAATCGTCGTAGTGGCTATGAAGTGGGTGGTGGGTGGGCAGCGAATTTCTTCGTCGGCTGCTTCCCTCGAACCGGACGTGAATTTGGCGGAGATTTCTGTCAAAGATAGTTTTCAACAAGTTCAGCATGTAAGCCAAAGGCGAGTGCGAAAAATATCCATGGCGGTGAATTCCATTACGGGAGGCCAACAGCTCAACGGTTCAAGTGCGTGGGCGGACTCATCATCCGGATAAGAATCCGGGGTCGAGTCATAGGCCACCCGCGGAGTGAGGCTCGTGTTTGGATCCGCGCCCGATGAGTCACGCGACCTGCGAGGCGGGGTCCAGCCCTCCGTCCTCGAGCAACAACCTTCTCCAGTTAGGTCCGAGGCTAATGCGGGGGTGATACCCGAGCTTTGTCCGACATCGAGGTCTAAGCCCGTGCTCGTCGTGGTATCGATGTCGTGTTATTGGCGATGGTTGAGGAGCCATCGAGCCCGATAACAACGACGGAGGAACTCTCAATGAAAGCACCAATGTCGATTGTCAAAACCGGCGGATCTCGGGTAGGGGTCGATACGTAAATCCGTCGATGGTAGCGAGGAGGCAAGGGACACGAGATGTTTACCGAGTTCGAGCCCTCTCGATGGAGGTAAACCCTACTTCACCTTGATTAATATTGATGATATGGGTAGTACAAGAGTAGATCTACCATGAGATCGTAGAGGCTAAACCTAAGGCTATCCTATGATGGTATGGTTGTAATTGTGATCGGCCTTCTAAGGACCAACCTCTCCGGTTTATATAGACACGGAGAGGGCTAGGGTTTACATGGAGTGATTCACGAGGAAGTAAATATAATATCGATCGTAAGCTTGCCTTCCACACCAAGGAAAGTCCCATCCGGACGGGCGAAGTCTTGAGTCTTGTATCTTCATGCTTCAATAGTCCGGACGTCATACATAGTCCGGCTGTCGGATACCCCTAATCCGAGGACTCCTCGATTGTGTGGCAGCTCGGGCGCATCTGCAGGAAAGCTTTGCGGAAAGCAGCCAACATCGCATTGAATGATTTGTTGGTCATCCGCTCAGATGTCTTCACACTGAAGAAATGTGACCATAGCTGAGAATCTTGGCGGCTTATTTCACAGGGGTGACAGCCACGTTGCATTGTTCCAACATGTGGGCCCATCATTTTCTTACGCGGTGAAAGTTCACGGAATGCACGAGCATTTAGTAGCATTATTTCAATGTTGGTCAAACTCCTTGGTTCGCCACCACCTCCTCCTCCTCCTCTTCCACGAGCATCGAGGCGGATCAAGATGGTGATCTTTTGCTTCCATGTAGTCAATAACATTGGCGTTCACAACTTCACTATGATGAACCCACCTAGTATATGTGACCGACATCCCATACAAGTGTAGATGATTTTGCACGGTTATTGGGGTCTTGTAACTGAATTCATACAAGCTGCTACAGGCGGAGCACATCTGATTTGGACCACCGTACTCAGCTCACGATAAAGTTCATGAAGTTTTCAACCCCTCGACATATGCAGCGGAGAATCTTGAGCATAAGTTATCAAGTCCTGTCCATTTGTTGAACATACAAATTAGTTCTTCTCTTGGATACTACAGGGAAAAACATATATGCTTTTTATGAAGTCTAGAAAAAAATACCTGAGGTCGATGTCTAAAGCTATGGCAAGATATTTGGGCGAAGAGATCTAAGTAATGAAATATATGTAAAAGCTAATTCAGCAAACAGATTTGAGTGCTAAATTATGGCAGGCTGTTTCAGCGGTCAATGAGGCCGAGCACACAACCATCAAACTATCGAAGGCCATCGCAGCAACAAAGATCAGGTATAAAGCGGTGTACAACTATTTCACCTAACAGATTGGCTACTAGACCATGGCAATCGTCACAATAAATATATGGCATGATATTTTAGCAACTAATCGGCCTTGGCATGCCATCTCATTTAAGCAGATTGAGTGCGAGCAGAGGCAAGAAGCTTCTTAAGCGAGCATATTGGTTGTAAACTACTTCAGCAAGCAGTGAGATTAACGGTGTCTATCAGCTAACATTCAGCGCTACACCCAGACATGCAGGGCCTCGGTCTAGAATGTGCGTACCGTGGGAAAAAAGCGACCGCCGTGCGTCTCCACCTGACGTCGCCCGTGATGGCGGCGGCACCGTCGTCGCCTCCACAAGAACATCGCTAGCGGTGGCAGGTGCGGCTGAAGGCGGCGATCTCTGAGCATACTATGGGAGAGAGAGGATTGGCGTCGTCCCTCGATGAACCGCAGGCGACGGCAATGTCGGCCTTGTGAGGGGCTGACTTTAGGCGGAGCGAATGGAGTGGAGGGGCGGGGGGGGGTTTGGGGAATATTATTAGCTAGTTGGTCTAGGCGGTTGAATCTAGGATTTGGGGAATTTTTGGGTGGGGGAGGATTTTTGTTGTGATGGGCGGGGAGTTTAGGCGCATGGTCGGTTTCTCCAAGTGCAGTCCGTGTCGGTGAAGAGGCAAGCGAAGCACGTTAGTTCGCGTGAGCGTGTGCGAGACGAGCGTGTGTGGGGTGCAATGTGCACGTGACGAGAAGTGCTTGTGAGTGTACCGCCTTTTTCCTTTTAAACTAGGTGCTTCGCCCCTCAAAAAAACTTGTTGTAGCGCGATCCATCGATACTACTACTAGTAATCCGGTAATCCCGACTAATCTGGTAGCGGCCAGTCTTTTCCCACGTGATATCTTTGGGAGGTTGGCTTAGTTGGGTTTTTAGGACGAGTAATGCTACACCTCGTAATCCCGATTCGTAATTAATGTAATGTGAAATGTGAGCTGTTGATTGTAGATTGGGGAGGGGCCCACTACCATGAAAATCAGGGGAGGAGAGAGGCAATTTACATTAACCCTTTAAGTGAGGTTCCGTAGATGTAGAAAGATGTGAAATGCGTGAATGTGTAGTGGGCGTACTATTGGAGTGCCTAAGCTAAATTGTGTATGTATAGACCCTATGTGTTTATTTTACTTCGCATGTTAGCTTTGTCTCAGTTCAATAAAAAGTAGAGTTGGTGATGATGGTGTGCCTGTCATCCTGCAATATAGGCCGTCCGATCTATATCTAACGGATAGGAAGGAAACTATGACAATTTACTCGCACTCCTCTCCACATTTGCAGATAAGGCCTTCCCTCATTCATCCTTTTCCCCCACAAGATCTTGATCTTCCATGCAACAGACGGGCATCTAGCTAGTACTCCTACAGCATACTATATTATTGTGAAAGTTCATATACACCGGGCGAGATTAATGCAAACACGACAGATTTTCATTACATTTCGAACTTTTATAGGACAGAAAAAAAAGAAACCCGACCCTAAACCTATTCTACGGTGGCGACCGATGTCCTCCATGTGTGATCTCTATGTGCAGGCGGGGTTCAAGACCCGTGAAGTGAAGTCACGGTCTCCGGTGAGGAAGAGTAGAACACGGGATACAGACCGGCCGATTGGCACACCATGCCTGCCGCCTCCATGCCCTACTCATCCTCGGAGGAGTCCCGACCTCAGCGATGCGGACGTTGGACAGCGGCAAGTAAGGCCAGCGTGGCTGATGGTGCTCCGTCGTCGGCCGCCAGCGTAGCCACGCTTGTCTTGATCGCGTCGCGTCAGACTACGCCGCTATTGCGTCGCGAGAGGCGACTTGAGCGAGGGCCGGGACCTCGAGCTTCATCCCCGAAGACAAGCTCTCCCACAGATCGTTCGTGCTTGCGGTTATGGCGGATGTGGTGCCAGGTAGGAGGACAATGTGCTACGGTGTGGAGGTTAGCTGGGAGTTGCCACTTTAAGTAGCGCATTCCGGTGAGGCCAAGCGTCCTGGTGCGTCATTAAGTTGCCGGAGTTGGTTCCTCGGGCATCGAGCCTCTTAACGATGGCATATGGACGGACAGCATGAATGTGGGCACCTGGCGCCGGCTGGGAACACACAGCCTTGATGGCGCGAGGGCGAGGTTTTGGTGTGCTAGGGTAGTCAGCTGCGGTCGTGGCAATGTTGGAATGCCCTTTGCTCACATGCGATCCCGCATGTCATTGAAAAACAAGATGACCCGGCATTGTCTCAGGTCACGAGGATGCAGTTGGCGTGCTACACCACTCAGGGGCCGCGTCCGGCACCCGTGCATCCTCGATGGGCGGGTGTTGGGGTGTGTTTGAATTATGGCCAAAGTGCACCTTACCAAATTTTGGTCATGACCCAAGATTGGTCTTTGTTTGGATGGTTGAAATTTTTTGGCATGCCAATGAACTCTAGCCAACTCTAGTTCATTTTTCTTGCCAATGTCGGCCAAATCATGGGCAACAAAACCTCAACCAAAAATTTGGCTGCCGATGCTTTGATGGGGCAACCTTGGAACAAACCAAACATCTGTTGGTGGTGCCACAGCACTAACGCCACCCTCGGCACCTTGAAACCGACCGTGTCTAGCGGCGATGGCGTGCCCCTCACGCTTGATCGCCGTGTCAGGCGGTGCTGGAGCTGCGCCACGTTGTTGGCCCCCAGGACCCACATGAACGGTTGCGGTGGCGAGGAGGTCGTGGGCCAGCTCCTCCATTGTACTAGTCTGCGCTACATCGTCCCGACAGGTGTGCCCCACATGTCGGTTTCCCTGTTTTCTCGGCCATATTCGAGCGTTAGTGCTCCGCGTTGCGCATTAGGCCTTTCACTATGTAGGCCAAGAGAGACAACTTATTGTTTATTTGAGCCGTTCAAGTATAATCATGTGGTGTTTGCTTATTTATCATTCCTCTCCAACCCTCATCTCCATAGATCATGTCGCCCTCCGGTCGAGTCCATCCTCCCCCATGCCTCATTTGAACATTCCGCCGAGTATCATTAGCATGTGGGCCTAGACCATGCTTGTATTTCCAATGTTTTGTAATTTGTCCGACATGCATACAAACAAAAGGTTCGTTTAAGTTTCACTTTGCCTCCCTCACATTAATAGCCCGCGTCTTAGTTTTGACATCCCATTCGGTTCATGCCCGACACATGTTGGCGAGATCGATTGATGTTCGAGAGATCAATTGCATGTCGTGCAAGAGAGATAAAGGTTTGGTCTATTTCTATGATAGAAATGACCCATGAGGGGTGGGGTCTGTGGGGATCGAGAGGAGTATATTATGCGTTCATAAGCGAAGCAGAGCGTATTGTACCCACCTAGTCCTCTTTCAATTGATCTCGAGACCCGAGATGAAATCAAGAGAGAACGAGTGCGAGCATGTGTGACACCTAAGGCGGATTCAAAATTTTGAACCGGTGATCATAGCTTCTGCAAATCATATATAAAGGGTATTCAATGTTCGTTTCATTTTTGAACGTACAATATACTCCCTCCTATCCTTTCTAGTTTACATATAAGTTTTATGTGTAGTCAAAGTATCTCTAACTTGATCAGAAAAGTATCAACATTCAACAAGGCCCAATCAATATTGTTAGATTCGTACGTACTCCTAGATTTGTACTTTTTTTCAACGACGTGAATGTGCTTGTTCTCACGCATGCTCTTCCTACTAGGATTTCGCCACGTATAGCCAGTCCAATAGTAACTTTTTGTAAGCTCCCTGTCTAATAGTACTAGTGGAGTACTGACAACATCTGTACTAGAGTATGCAATGCTCATAGTAGTACTCCCTCCTTCCATTTATATAGGGCCCATGTGGAGGAGAGAGATGTGAAAAAGTAAGGGGAGTGAGCTCTCATGCAAGAGCCTAGCTATATACGCATTCCTATATAAATACAATAAATAGGAAGAAAGAGATGGAGAGGAGATGGAAAAAAGTACTAATACAATAGCCAACCTTATAATTTTTTTTGCGGGAAATAGCCAACCTTATAGCCCACACTACTGTGTGAGTGCATATAATAGATGATGGCTATAGATGACATAGCAGTTCCTTATAGACATCGTGGCTATATTATTAACCATGCTCTAATCGTTTTCAAAACGCATTTGACTATTGAAAAGATTAATAGTACATGAGATGTATAATGTGAAAATTATATCATTGGAAGCTCCTTTCACATCACGAATTTGTGGTATGCTTTTGTAAGTTGCATGTCATATATTATTACTCTAACATTTGGTCAAAGTTAGCCTCGAAAAGCATTAGGCCCTGTATAGTAAATGGAAGGTGGGAGTAGTAGTGGAAGTGGATCCTCACGGCGTAGGTATCCCTGCCTTACCCTCCCTTTCGGTCCTTCTTGCCGGACCCCATGCTTGCTAGGCCCGCATGTCGGTTACTCAATGGGTTCGACCACGTCGAGAGATCCTCATCCATAGTATACTCCCTCTATTTTATTTACTCCGCATGAAGCGGAGGGTAGTAGTATAAGCAGCGGGCGAGGGAGGGGGATGTCGGTTTGCTCTCAAGCTGCGGTCCCTAGCGGCAACGCATAAGGCAGTGTGTTCCATTGATACGATTGACGTGGAGGTCAGCGTCTTTGGCTACCTGCTTAAACACTGACAAGCGATGTCAGTCAAAACTGATTGACGGTCGTCACGGAACCACTATTCACACGAGAACCTTCTGCGGACCTCGCCGTACTTTGCCCTAAGACCACACCTAATCTCAGCCTTCCCCCACCTTCGATCCCTAGCCGCATCAAGTGTCCCCTATTTGCGAGAAGAAAGCCATGGTGCGCCCGCAAGATCACGTACTACAAGATCTTGCGCCGGAGCACCATGCACAAATTGCGGCAGCGGTGGCGCCACAGACCTCGTTCCCAAGCTCGCTGCGGCGGGCCAATCCCGAGTTCTCTGGGCCAAGCTACAGAGGAGGAGAAGCTGATCAATGTTCATGGCGGAGGTCGCGCTGCTTCGAAGGCCCTGTCGGAGTAATGGGCCCGCAGGTAGGCAAGAGAGCCCCGGACCTTTCAAGACATCGGGGCAGGCTGCGCCCTCAAGACCCCAAGACGAAGAACCACTTTCTAGAAAGTGGTGGCGAGCGCACGTGCCTCAGCCCCGAGACCAGGCGGCTTGAGATAGGCCGACTCCCAGCTGGCGGCTTCGGAGGCGGCTATGAAATCGGCCCGACTCCACCACCTCCTGCCTCTGCAACTCTGAGCCGGGATGGGGTGCGGCCGCCGTCGGCCCATCCTGCCCGTTCACGAAGAAGGCGAGCATGGCCACTGTCTTGGCCGTCTTGCGAGAGATCTCCATCGGTGGCAACCTTTGTTGCCATGTCGACCTGACATCAACTCGTGGGTGGCGCCACAGGCTCACGATAGCCTATACATGCGATCCGAGAGGCAGGCGGGACCCTTTGTCGGCGAGGCTGTAGAATCTGTGAGAGCACCACAAAACAGACCCGTTGGGAGTCGGCCCCGATCGGCCGGCCCCTCCCACGGGCCCTTGCGCCATTAACCCGGACAAAGGCGAGAGAATGGCGATGATGCGCCCGTCGGTGGCGGCCTTTATTGCCATGACTATGACCAAGCAAGCGTCATTAGAAGCGGCTCTACGATAATCCGCAGCCGGCAAGACCGCCCAGCGATGGAAAGAACTGTCGGCCCCATCGAAGCCCATCGGTGGGGCCCACTAGTGTGAACCCCAGCGATCGGCGGAGAAAGGCGGCGACACGAGGGCGAGCGGTGGGACCAGCCATGACGGATTACCGTTGTACCCCGGAAGTGAGCCTATATAAACCCGAGGCACCCATGCAAGAGGTTGGATACTACTGGCTTTAGATACAGAGAGGAAGAGAAGAGCTAGTGGTGCCTTCTCCTTCCTCACCCGAACAGCTCAAGGAACAACCTTGTACCCACTTTGCCATAGTGATCATGCGGAGACCGCAGAACAGCGTTGGGGTATTATCTCCACGGAGAGCCACGAAGCTGGGTAAGATCCGGCGGCGTGCGTGCCTTCGCCTCATCCCGTTTCGAGGCAAGCGGCGTTCTACGCCCCCACCATGATAAGCCATCCGTTGGCATATACGCTTTAACCCCAGAGCATTTAGGCGCCCACCGTGGAAGCTAGGTGCACCGTCGTCCGGAGACCTGCTCGGGCCGAGGAACCCTTTCCTCATTGGCGAGCACAGCCAACTGGCATGCGGGCGGAGTCTCTGTTGACCAGCGTTGCCTGGCAGCTGAGATCACTGCGCCCGCCCGACTGCCTCGCCGAACATCGGCAAGGTTCGCCTCTCCGGCGAGCCTGCATCCGGCCGGGACGCAGGGGGCGGCCCGAAACCTCCTCGCGGGCCTCCTCGACCAACTCCGCGTCGCGGCCGAGCACCCCCGGACTTGGGTCTGTGGGCTCCACCGACCCGATGCTGAGTGGACTCCGACAACCAGCGTCGCTCGGCGTTCCCCTGCAGTGGTGGTCTATGATGAGCCGCTCCCTCGCGTGGAGGCGGTGGAGCAAAATCGTCACGAAGTGCTGCGTCATCGGTCATGGCGAGCATTCGGCGAAGAGCTCATGACCCTTGAGAGTCTGGATTAGGGGTGTCGGGATAGCGAACTATCACCGTTGGCGGACTCTGGACTATGAAGATACAAGATTGAAGACTTAGTCCGTGTCGGATGGGACTTTCCTTGGCGTGGAAGGCAAGCTTGGCGATCTGGATATGTAGATTTCCAACCATTGTAACCGACTCTGTGTAACCCTAACCCTATTCGGTGTCTATATAAACCGAAGGGTTTTAGTCCGTGGGGCGAACAACAATCATACCATAGGCTAGCTTCTAGGGTTTAGCCTCTACGATCTCGTGGTAGATCTACTCTTGTACTACCCATATCATCAATATTAATCAAGCGGGGTAGGGTATTACCTCCATCGAGAGGGCCGAACCTGGGTAAAAACATCGTGTCCCTTGTCTCCTGTTACCATCCGCCTAGGCGCACGATTCGGGACCCCCTACCGAGATCCGCGGTTTGACACCGACATTGGTGCTTTCATTGAGAGTTCCTGCTGTGCCGTCGCCGTCGGGAAGGATGCCTCATCCGTCTTTAAAGGCGATACTATACCAAAAGGCCTTGGCCTTTGGTGGAGACTCTTGGTTAGGTGGTTTCTTATGACGCCCGGTTCGGCCACCAGCGCCGATGATGACTTCTCGGGTCATCGAAACAAATCTTCCGTTAACTTCGGAACTTGCGAGCAGTTAGATCGATCGAGCTCTCCTCCGTAAGCGAGCTCTTGGATCGCGCCATTG